>JAMKPZ010005115.1:0-35265 GCA_024699675.1 Amphibolis antarctica | reverse complement strand
CTTTTTTTCTCTTTTGTTGGTTTCTCTTCTTTTCTTTTCTTTTCTTTTCTTTTCTTTTCTTTTCTTTTCTTTTCTTTTCTTTTCTTTTCTTTTCTTTTTTTGACTGTTTGGTTTTTTAATCTTGCCCCCAGCTTGTGTAAGCCTCCTTTTTTTATGATTTTTATGTAAACCTTAAACCCTACACACACACACATCTTTGGTTGCATCATGGATGTATGTTGGTAAAATAAGTTCTCAATGGCTCAAAAACTAAAATGATGTAAAAATCTAAAATAGTGACACCCAAAAATTAAAAAATCAAGTAAAAATCATTTTCTGGAATTTTATGATTGATTTTCTTCATGATTTTTGATTGATTTTTTTTAAGTTTTTAGGGAGTCATTGATACCTTTTTTGTTACTGTTATTATTTTTACGTAGTTTTAGTGTATGTAATATTGCAACTCATTTTAGCAAAGTGCATCCATGGTGCATTAGAGATGTCACTTATATATTCCAGTTTATGCAACAGGGAAGCAATTTTATCATTTGGTGGTGGTTAGTGCTATGCCAAGCATTTACCTAGTTTAGACTTCATATTGTTGATTTTAAGAAATCCTGTATTACTACTATAATGACTTTGGGCTCTCTCTAATTCACTTATGTCTCTTAGTTCCACCTGAACAGTGATTTATCTGGTATCTTCATGCATAATTAGAGATAATTATGCCCAAGAAATCCACAAGCATGAAGGAGGCAGTAATGTTGCAAATATTTGAGATAATTTGTGTGCTTCATAATTATTTTATTCCATAAAATCGAAATTAGATTAATTTAGATAAAAATCATTCAGTCCTTTAATTCTCCATCTTTTAGTGTTGTTTTACCTGCGAAGTGATTGTGAATATGCAATGTTAAAGTTGCTGAAATTTGCAGTGATTTGCTGAAAATACATGGCATTACTACTGTATGTTCTGCAGATATCTTTCCGTTGATTCACCCCTGATAAGGGCTTATGGGTTCATAGGTATCAATGATAAGGAGAAAACATTCCCAGTGAACCATAATAATGAACCACATCAGATTTTTATTCCACAGGTGGAAACTTTTTGTAAAGCTTCTTGTCTATTAATAAACCCATTAACGTGTTGTTGCCAAGTTATATTTTTCTTTGGTACTTGAAGCTAATGCATTGTAATCGAGATTTTCTTTTTCAGATTGAGCTAGATGAGTTTGAATGTGGTTCTATGCTAGCATCAACGGTGATTTGGGACATCCATCGATTGCACACATTTCAGCATGCCATCCAGTCTGTTGAATTTTATCTTGATAAAGTAAGTTAACAATTTGATGAGTTACTACTGTCATGGTATTGCAATTTTTCATTCCTATACGACTTTGTATGTCCAGTTTTGTGAAATTAGGTCCTCTAGTTGTTTGTGTTGGTGGATTCACTATGCTTTTCAATTCTGCATCTTCATTTTTCTGCTCTTTTGTTCCTCAAAAAGCATATTTATGTTTTTTTGGTAATTATTGTTTGCAGATTATGTGCTTTGGTCTATCTACCAATGCAATCTTCAATGACAAAGACATATATGAGCAAGACGACCTAATGCTGATAAAAGATGCCAAAATGGTATTTTCTCTTCTACAACTCTTAACGTATCAGCTTAGTCATGTGATCCTCTAATATATTTACATCAGATTAATTTAGCCATGTGATCCTATATAGTTACATAAGTTTAATGACCGATACGCAAAGCTTGCATTCAAATGTACAAAATGTATGACCACAAATTTTTATATGATTCATATACATGGTAGTGTGACGATATCATGATATATTTTCCAGCTTTTATTCTTTTGTTTTTATGGAATGGAGTGGAAAAGATGATTATTATATTCTAATTTCTAAACCTTTAGTGAAAACATTGACTAGTTGTTCGTTAGATGGAGTATAAGGAGTAGTAATTATTCCCTTTACTATTAAATCTTGAACATAATAACAATCAATCTTTATGTGCTTGGTACATTCATGAAATATCTGGTTCTTTACAATATGCATGGTTGCTTGGTTATCACAAAACATGAGCATAGGATCTTGAACCATCACTCTCAACTCTTTCAAAAGATATCAAAGTCACATCAACTTACAGGCTGTCTGTGCTATTGCTCTAATTTAGCCTCAACATTGAAAAGTGAAACCACATTTTGCTTCTTGCTATATAGTAGGTAACAAGATTATGTTATACGTAGGTAGAATAACTTGAAGTTGATTTTCTGTCTTCTTTATTTCTAGCAAATCTAGAATCAGAATAGGCCTCTACATTAAGATTCCATGGTCTTTATAGACAAGACCTATACCCAGTGTGCTTTTAATGTAGGCCAACACTCATTGTGCACTTATCCAATGCACTTTCCTTAGCTCATGCCTGGCCTTGTAATAGAGAGATATTAATTTCCCATTTAGCTTCCTATAATGATTGGGATTATATATATTTTTAAATGCCCATAATGGAGGGTTTGACTTTATAGGAGAGGTGCTCTAGTTTGCATTCAAGGCACCCAATTTCTTTTAATAAATCTATGGCATACTTGCGTTGAGATAATGTCATTCTCACTTTTGAGCGTGCAAACTCAATTCCTCAAAAATATCCTGGTCTGCCCATATCTTTACAAATGTATCAATTTATCTTTACTTGTTTTTGTTTCCAACTTGACTTTCATTACTTTTAAGGCTTTAGCAAATATTTACAGAGATCTTTAATAACATGTTTCTTTAGTCTCTTTATATTTGTTTTAGACTAATATTTGCAATTATAACGCAAAAATATTTTTATTTTTTGCTAAGTATGATGCACCTATATTCTGTTGGTTTTAGGATACTGCAATATTCTTAAATTTGAGACTGATTATATTTTTTCTTTTAAAATTCAAAGGTATACTTGCATGTAGAAAATCTAGTGACACAAGATACTAAGTCCAATGGCTCTCAACTGGTATTTTCTCTGACCTGGTAGTTGACCTCTGTAGCTTGTTTAAGTCATGAATGTTACACCTTTACTTTATGATAATTTATTTTTTCCCACTTTATTGCAGGAAATATTCCAAGATTTTTTTCAATCTTACTTCAGACTTTCAGATACACTCGCCTATAGAAATGGAATGGTAAAGCTGAATATTCAGTTACTTGCATTGCCTAAGATGCTTCTGTGAATGAAAAGTTTATTATGTATGATAAATTCTAGAAAATAATTACTTATAAAAATATGGACAACTTTGGCCAAGACTAGAATTTAATCATTTGTATAATTGTATCCATTGACCATTAACATTTTATGCTAAAGTGAATTAAGGATGCTAGTGACATACATGTTGCATCATGTAGTTTGAGAGCTCCAAACTTTTTTTTATGGTTTGCAATGAAGGTTTTAGTTAATCAAGTTTTTGATGTCAGGTCGGGTATCGTTTATTGAATGGTATTTATTCTACTTGGTTGATGTAAGTTAGCATCTTTTGATTGTAAAAACATTAAGATTGTGTCTTTTGTGGGGAGAGATTGGTTGCCTCTCGAATTAGTAGCGAGGGTTTATCCTTCTTATGCCCTAATTCCACCAAAGCTTTGAGGGAAGGCTTTTCACGTTTGCTACCACGACATACACATTATCGTCATGGCAGGGGATGTCATGACAAGTTGGTATTAAAGCCGGAAGATTCGGGGCACACCAATGTTGTGCGGGAAGAAGAAGGGTGGAAAATGGTGGGGTCCAAAGATCATCATTCAGAGTTGGAGTGGCTTTTGTTGGAAATGATGCATCAGATCAACTTGAGGTTGAGCAAGCTTAAGGGCCAGATGGAGAGTTGGCCTTCATCATCCAATCAAGAGGGCGGGCAAGGATCAAATGGCTTAGCACCGGAAGGATACTTGAGAACAGATGGAAGCGTCGGTAAGCATTTTGCAAATTTAAAGACAGTTTTTCCCTTATTTATGGGTGTGGAGGATCCCGAGGGCAAGATGTCATGCAATTGTTAGCTTATCATCATGTTGAAGTCAGTCAGTGAGTGGGTCGTACAACCCTCAGTTTGAGGGGGCTGGCAGCACAGTGGTTCCGGAAGTTTAAGGCTGGGCACGACAGGATTGAGTGGGTAGAGTTCATGGAGGCTTTGACGGCGAGGTTTGGAAACAATTTGTTAAGGGATTACAAAGAAGAACTCTATGAATTTGACGAGTTGTCAATGAGGGTTTCAGGGATGATGGAAAGGGAATTGGTTTTGTGTTTAGTGGGGGGACTGGTGGAGAAAATCCATTATGTATAATTGTTAAAATCATCAAAAACCAAATGGTTTATTTCATTATGTATAATTAATACATGTCTAATTCCTTTGCTTTTTAAATCATTTATCATTAAGAGTTTCTTTTACTTATTTGTAAATAGTTTAAAAGTTTTATCATACATGTGGCTATTATACCTCTATCTAATTGATATTTTATATTTGATAATTACCTAAAACATTTATCAAGTAGTTTCATATGCTTATCATAACTTTTTATATCTTATTACTAAGTTTCAAGTTGAAATTTGATATTTTATGGTTGTTTCTATAAAAGTATTGTGTTTGCACTGATATGATCCTCGATCTTCAATATGTTTTCTTTTCTCTAGGACCGATCCTTGATATGTTACCAATTTTTTAAACCTTGGGAAAAACTAATAAGCATTCATATCAATCTGTCATTTTAATGCTTCTAGGTGACATATTCTTGTGAATCAAAAATTTCAATAGAAGATTGCCCAGATATTAATAGTGTCTGGGCATCACTTATTGTGGAGGAATGTGTTCGACTTGGTTTGAAGGTGAGAGCTCTTGGAAATAGAAAGAAGTTTACTTTTGGATCTCCTTATCTTTCTGACATGTAGTTCAGTATTTTTGTGTAGCACCTGGGTCAAGGTCCTCTCCACTTGCAATATGTGCAGCCAGCCATCCTCTAACAACTTGTACATCTTGTTTTGATGAGCGTTCACTAGCATTTCATGCTGTTGGCTATGGAAAAGGATGCTTAAAACCTGCAGTAGTCATCACAACATCGGGCACTGCTGTTTCAAATCTTCTTCCTGCAGTAAGGGTTGCTATATTTCATTAACTTCTGTGCAAGTTTGCATCAGTTCAGAACGAAAACACATTTTTTCCCATCCTTTATTCAGTTATAATCATCATATTTTGTTAATATTTATAATGCTTATCACAGGTTGTGGAGGCAAGCCAAAGTTTTGTTCCACTTTTGTTGCTTACTGCTGATCGTCCCCCAGAACTGCAGGATAATGGAGCAAACCAATCCATTAATCAGGTTCTGCATCACAATGATAAAGGAAACAATTTCTTTTTTTCCCGAATTTGCATTTCAAACTTTTTCCAACATTTATGGGAAGACACTTATTTGGCTTATCTTTCCACACACCATTTTATATTTTGAGTGAGCTGAGAGAAGAAACCAGATTATATTCCATACATAGTATCTACAAATAAAAAATGTTGAGAACAGATACATCTTGAGTACCCATTCTGCATTACTGGTTGAGGTTGTCTTTACCTTTTCATTTGGATCATGGACAAGGTATATGGTTTTGATGACACATGAAGACTGTCCTTTTTGAAAAATGAAATATGTGGAGGATCTATGGAGATGTCAATGCAAATATGGTAAAAACAATGGAAATGGTCAAAGACCTAGAAATTTGGCGTAAAACTGTTGGATAAGATGGATCATTTTGATTAAAATACCTACCTAGATTTAATTCCATGGCAAGTTCTATATTACACACAATCAATATTATTATTCATGCACATGGAACAAAACTTCATTAATTTCAAAACTAATACTAAATTGTTTGTTACTAACATGAGAGTGTGAGACAATATATATATGCATATGCTATATAACTTTTCCCAAGAAAATTAGGTAAAAATGAAAATTTTTTCCTGCAACTGTTATGCTACGTATAGTACATACAATTAAAATTAAACAAGATGTATTTAACTTCATTTAGAAATCTTTGAAGAATACGAAAATTCAAACAAAATTAGGAAAATGCAAAAAGTTATATTTACAATTTGTATCTTAGATTGATATAATACTGTTACATTTCAGTAAAATCTAATAAATTTCATTTATAAATCCTTAAACATAGAAAATTCATCAAAAATCAGGACAAACAGAAAAAAAAACTCACATTAAATTTTTTTTTGGTTAAATTTATGCAACGTAGATACATTTAGCCATGATATATGCCATTTCAATTAGTAAAAAAATCCAGCAAATTCAAAAATACTCCCATGTTAGAAACACATGAGAATAGGTGGAAGCTGAATATATCATTAACAAAACATAAAACCCTCATATATAGAGCTTACATAAATATGACAAACACATCATAAGCAATGCAACTAAATCAACTTATAACACAAATAACTTGATATTTATTCTCACACTCCTTAAGATGAGGCATCTAGCTTGTAATATACTCATACATAAACAAATTAAATAACATCTCAACCACTTAAATGTGATAAATACATAGAAAGACATAAAAACTAGTTGCTATGGTAATAACAAAAGATTGTAGTAGAGAGCCTTCAAGGAGGCAACAACAGTAGAGAACTTTTGATAATGTAAAGGTAGTATAAACATCTCTATTTTCAGGCTCATCTGGCTAGCACATTCGAGGCCTCACAACAATTAATTAGGTTGTTGAGGCCTAGTTGTTATCACACTCTATTGTCATGGGCCTTTAAGACCATTGTGGCCAAGCCTGTAGAATGAGCTGAAGGCCTATTTCTTTTTTCAAAAGGGATACACTCTCTTCTGCAGATTAGTAAGGTCTATTTCCCCATCCAAGGTGGGAAAGGCATCGTTGCAGGATTCTAAAGCCTGTTTACCCCTTTACCCTCTGGGGATGGGCCCACGTGCCCATCAATAGACACCAACCTTGTGGATGGGTCCTCAAGGCCCATTTCCCTTCCACAGGTGGAGCACCCTTTGTAAGCCATTAAGGGCCATTTCTACCCTTTTTCTTCAATTTAGGCCTGTAAGACCCATTTACTGTTTCACTTGTTCAGGTTGAACCTAAAGGCTAATTAATGACTCTAACACCTCATTATTGGCTGTCATGTTATCTTAGCTTGTCATATGGCAGACATGTGGCCACACACATGGCATAGGTGACCAATTCCTTTAGAATTCATAAAAATCATTTTCTCGATTAATTACATGAATTAAATATTTAATCATGTAATTAGTTGAATCACTTGATTTAAATTGCTTAATTCAAATTTTCAGAGTCTTTGATTAAATCAAGTTGCATCAATTGACAAGTCAAGCTAAGCCTAATTGGTTAATCAAACTAAATTGGCTAGCTTGATTGACCTCTGGCTAGAACCCAGACTGCACCTTAGTCTAATGAACTGGACCTGATTGGACGTGCCTAGACGCATCTAGGTCACACCCAATTCAAGCTAGTGTGCACTTATCGACAAATCAAGCTCAAGCCAACACACTTGCATGACTGTACTAGCTTTGCACCTATGCTTGCCAAATCGACCCTGCATTACATCTGGCTCGATTGCACTGCACCTAGGTTCACACCTAGGCATGCACCCATTCAATACAGTGCCATGCCAAGCTGTGTTGAGGATGGTTGCATATGGCTTAGGCACGACCCATTGGCACAAGCTTAACCAAGCTCGTATCGTTGAACGACACGGTTTGATAGTGTCGGGCCATGACACGTTTCAATTTTTTAATTTTTATTTGAATATAAAGGTAATATAATATTAATATAATTTATATTTTATAATGTACTACTTATTAACAAGCTCAAATAACCAAGTTACACACAATGTATGCAACTTAATAAAAGTTTATTATTTTATTTATTAAAAACATTACAAGAATACAATAGTAGTTCTTTTCAATAAAAAATTTACAAAGTTAAAAAAAATTACAAAATTTTCAAATTTTTTTACATATTTAAATATTTATTCCAGAGAATTCTTTTATATAATCATTAACTCGTTGCTTATGAACTTGAATATGCTTCTAATCTTTTACGTACATTAATGTTTCAATTATATTTTTCTTTAACTTGGATCATCGGTCATTAAGAATGCTTTCACTAATACTGAAAACTTATTCATAGGCCATTAAAGACACTAAAATTATTAATAAATATTTAACCATAAATGATAAAATTGGAAATACTATATGTTGACCTTTTTGCGAATCTAATATATCAAATGAATCAGGAAAGTCATGCCACAAAAGTTGATGATTGGTGAAATTAAAAGTTGTTAATTCATTTCTAGATATATTATGTGAAAATGATGGTGTATCATTATCATCATCGTGATCATCATCAACTTGTCTATGTAGATATTTCCAACTCAGAGTTATTTCTTTTGAACTTCATATTTTTGTGTATATAAATTAAACATTTTACTTAAATTGTCAAATATTATTTGTGTTGATAGTGATAGTTGTACATCTGAACATTTTTGTATTCCTCAAGTGATAGTTGTCAAATACTAATTGACTAGCATATTTTATTTACACCTAGGATTTAACAAGCACTTGAAATATGTAACATTAGAATTTCATGTCAATATTTAAAATTTTTTGTTTTATTTTATATGCTATTAGTGAAAAAAATCCAAAATTTTCATAATTATTAAAAACTATAGAAATTTCATATAAACAATGCAATGCATAAATAGAAGTAGAATAATAAATACTTGATAATATAAAGGTTGCATAAAGATGACAAACACATCATAAGTGATGTAGGACTAAATTTACTTACAGCACAAATAACTTAATATTTATTTTCACACACCAAAACTTGAAACTTAACATAGATAACATAGATCTAACCTAAAAGAATAAGACTGTGTACTAGTGCAAGAGAGGAAGAAAGCTGAAGATACTCAGCTGCAGATTAGTGGACTGTGTTGCGCATCGGATCAGTTGACCCTTTTATGGGATCATCCAAAGTGAGTTTGTACAGAATACTGATGAAAAAGCTTAGTTGATTGAATGATCCATTGGTCTTCACATATCCTAGATCAATTTTTCGACTGAGTCAGTGCAATCTATGATTTACAAGTGTATATCAGACTGAGCTGTGATATTTCCATGCAGATTTTGACAATCCCAGTTGATCGTGAACACTATGATTATGGGAGCATGAGATGAGGATTTGATTCAGCATTCTAGAGTATCTCAATCATCCAACTTCCCATTTATGATCTTGTCATGGATATCAATTTCATATTGTGATTGATGTTTAGGCACACTTGAGGGGTCATTGAAGGCGATCATAATAATGTTTCTTAAATCCATTATTCAAAAAAATGTTTTGTTTGAACTCGTTTTCTTTGTTTTTCTATATTTATTAATAACCTTATTTGATGCTATTTTAATGAGTTAGCTGATCTGTGGTATTTATTAAAATGAAGCACTAAAAATTAAGTTGAATAAAATGCTCCATTATGACTTTAAGGTTTCAATAATAAAAACATTTTCTCCACTTCTTATAAGTTCATCTCTCTGTATGAATCTTTTTTTTGAGATAAGATTTCACCCTTACACTTCTCAAAGAAAAAACCAATTTGTCTGCTTCTAGACATCAGATAGCATACTATTGTTGGTTGGGAGCTTTATAAACTGGATTTGTTTCTTGAAATTGATTTGCTAAAATTGGGTAATTAATCTGCAGTTCTTGATCTTTCCTTTATAGGTTGATCATTTTGGCAAGTTTGTGAGATACTTTTTTAGTCTTCCTCCTGCTTCTGGGGAAATCCCTGCGAGAATGGTCCTTACAACTATTGATTCAGCCATATACCATGCAACTCAAGTACCATGTGGTCCTGTACATATTAATTGTCCTTTTAGAGAAACACTGGAAGATTATCCATCTGAATGGACATTTAATTGTTTGAAAGGATTAGATAAATGGATATCAGATTCAAAGCCGTTTACAACATATGTCAATGTTCAGAACTTTTGCACTCTTGCTGAGAATCCTGGTCAAGTTTCAGATGTTCTAAATTTTATAGAAAGAGCAGAGCAGGGTCTCCTTTTACTTGGGACCATGGACACTAAAGATGAAGTTTGGGCTGCTTTGCTGTTGGCTAGACATCTTTCATGGCCAGTGGTAGCAGACATTTTATCTGGTCTGCGCTTGCGGAGGACTTTCTCTTCACTTCAGATTGATAGTCAGATTCTGTTTGTGGATCATCTAGACCATGCTCTGTTCTCAGAATCATTCTCAAAATGGGCAAAGCCAGATGTAGTTCTTCAGGTATTTTTTCTTAAATCTCATTGGTTTGCAATGTATATGCTAAGACAAACCACTTTTGTGATATTTTCTAAATAAACGAAATGGATTGTGGTGGTTTTGATTCATATTCTTAAATTCAAAGTTGGAAACCAAATGCAATATCACTTGAATAGTAATCCCTACAAGTAATAGTACTCTTGGTGATAAAGTTGAAACTATACCACTTTATTCATTATATTTGGATAGGCGTCCATAAGCACTTAAGAAAATATAAACATAAGCTGCAATGGAACTCATTCTACCTTTTCTTGTGGAATGAAGAATCTCCCAATCATGTTCACTTGTAGTTATTTTTACATAATTACTTTGCATGAAGAGATATTGGTTGTTGGGAATGTGAAGTTGCTATTTTATATCTCTTTTGTACTTTGGGATTGTGTCTTTTGATGCTTCTGTCCTCTCAAATGAAAAGCTTGGAAGCAGGTTAACTAGCAAGCGTCTTTCTCAGTTCTTAGAATCTTGTTCTCCTTCAGCATATATTTTAGTTGACAAGCATCCATATCGCCATGATCCTTCACACATTATCACTCAAAGGATTCAAGGTACTGTATTTTCCATTGCCAAGGCTTTACTTAACATTCACTTTACAAGGAAGACAGTGAATTGGTGCAACTTCTTGCAAGCAATAGATGCAACGGTATTGAAACTTTGTAATTACTTGTAATCTTCATATTTACATGGTGTTTTCATCCAATACATATCATTTATTTATTTATTCTTTTTGTCCAATAAATATCCATGGATGAATGACAATACTATAAGAAGTAATTTATAAATTGATTTTGTTAGGAATAGATTAAGAGTTGCACAAATTGAGGATAAGATAAAAGAAAATCAGTTTAGTTAGTTTCGTCAAATCTTTAAGGGACCAAATAATGCACTAGTTAAGATAGGAGAATTAGTTAATGTAGAAGAAACTAATAGTGGTAGAGGAAGATCTAAAATTATTTGGTTAGAAATTTTAAGAAAAGATTTAAATTTATGTAATTTAGTTCAAGATTTGACTATAAATAGAAATATATGGAAGAAAATGATTCATGTGGTCAACCTTACATGGTGAGATTTTCACTTGGATTGTTATTATTGTAATAATTGGAACAATGGGTTGTTTTTCTATTTAATTGTTCATTTTTCTGTATTTTTGAGAAATATGGTTGTTTTCCTTCTTTTTGGTCATTTGAATTCCTGTTTTTAAAAATATTGTATATTTATTATTATGAATTCATTGATGTAATTTCAGTATTTTTACTTATTTTGTTGCTAGAATTTCAATTTTATTTTTTATATATTTATTGTTGAAATAGCCTCATTGAAAATGAGTTAAGGTACAAAATAAATAACCAAGGACCTCTTCACTCAGACAATTAATTGATTTTATGTTAAATGTTTGCATGTCAATATGGTATTAGAGACAAAATATGATCTTTTAGGTTGAAGTTCCCTATACATTCGTACGATCCAAAATTAGGACATTGGTAAGACCTAAAAATATAAGTGAAACAAAATGTTAAAATAGTCCTGATAATGGATGAAACTTGGCACAAAATAAACAAAAAACCTCTTCATTCATAACTAATTTGTTTTAAATTAGATAGTCATATTTTAACATTTATCTTTTTCAATTTAAGTATTTATTCTTGAGCTCCAATTAGACATAATAAAAAATGTTATTAAAATTGTACTGCATTTAATTGAATTATACTTTATAATTATTTTAAGTTTTGATGATTGTGACACTCGAATTTTTGTAAATATATTTATATTTATTTCATTTTTCAATATTAGACACTCTTTTCTCTGAATATTTTAATTTCTGATCCATACAATATTCTTTTTCTCTTTTTTTACAGTATTGTATATGAAAGTCCTCTTTAGTGCATATGGAACAATATAGTGAGAAGATATGATTTGTTAACTTTTGAATTGTAGTTTATATAACCATAAATTTGTTCCATTTTTATATCTTTTAGTGTTTCTAACCAAATGGTAATTGAGAAACATAGGAATCACATTAGTTGGATTACTTGTGGCTTACATTTCAATCTTCGTTGTGATCACTTGGTGAACATCTTCCATCAATTTGTGCTCCCTCCTTTTTTCCAATTGGGAAAATAGGATTGGTTCCTTTGAATGTTTCATTGCAAGTATAATCTTTTCTTTGTTCCAGGTCAAATTAGGGAAGCTATCTAGCTTCAAAAATCCATCAGCCTGAGAGAGGGCAAACTTTGGTGGTAATTGTTAATCTAGTACAGGGAGTATCCCCCTTAGGTCTTGAGTTTGGGGCCTTCTCTTTGTTGTGGTAAAGATTTGAAGTTTAGGTGTGATTGGCAATGATTTAGAAACTTATGCACTAGGTGGAGCTGGATGTTGTGTGGATGGATGTTTGGATCCTCTATCATGGAAGAGGTCCGAGACTCCCAAAACCCACCATAAACTCTTATTTTTCGTTCATGGTATATAGGGAATGTGATCTGCAATCCAGTGCTATCTCCAATTGACCAGAGACCATTGTATCAGCTTGTGTGGGAATGAAGACATGGGTGACAGCTACTGAAGAATCCATTTCTGTTGTACCGACCCAAACTCCTAAGCTGTTGACTCAACTAACAAATATAACGACCACCAATATTTACTCTCTAATGTGGACAAAGCCTGAGTACAGTATATTCCTATCAAACTTGAAAGGATCCTTAGCCTTCGTCAGTAAATGGTTTTAGGAGTGCAATTAATGATGTGTCACTTAAAAGAGAAATTAACCATTTCATGTGCCTAATTTAAGCATAAAAAATTATTAAGATCTTAGAGTACCATCAATAATGAACTGCTTTAGCTAACTTGTATTTCAAAGACCATGTAGCTTCAAATCATTCCCTTTTGTGGGATCCTAATATATACCTCTTGTATTGGGTTTTTTAATGCCTTTTTCAATGGTCATGGATTTAATCAGATCAAGGTGATAGTCACAAATGAGAACTTACAAATTATGACATTTATAAATTAAGAGTGAAAGAATTCAATACAAATTTTTTCTCTCTCAATGATTAAAAGGAAAATGTTTATTTTAAAAAAATGCATGGTTATTCGTTGAAAATCTTATGAAATGGAATTTGTTTTGGTTGATGTTGCCATCTTGTGGATACCATTGAGCATCTTGCTTTTTGTTTATATCTCTTGCAAAATCATCAGTATAGTTTTAGAAACCCTGTTGTCCAATAACAAGAATCCCTGTTCCACTTGTTTCATTTTGACAAAATCTGTCATACTATCAATATTGAGCAATTGAATTTGCTTTCCAGGTTTCTCAAGAAC
The DNA here is from genome assembly GCA_024699675.1 of Amphibolis antarctica. Lineage (NCBI taxonomy): Eukaryota > Viridiplantae > Streptophyta > Magnoliopsida > Alismatales > Cymodoceaceae > Amphibolis > Amphibolis antarctica. The sequence goes on along the minus strand of JAMKPZ010005115.1, from coordinate 21,584 downwards.
TGTCCCATCAAATATGCTTGGAGGATTCCTTAACTGAACCATATGTTGCCTATATTATTTCCAAAGCTCTTCAAAATGGGGTTTTATTTGTTGGGAATAGCATGGTAATACGTGACATAGACATGTATGGAAAGGGTTCGGTAGAATCAACCTCTAGTTTTGCACCTTTGAGCCAGGATTTTCCATATCAGGGAATACAAGTTGTTGGAAACAGGGGTGTTAGTGGGATTGATGGATTGCTCAGCTCGGCCTGTGGATTTGCTGTTGGTTGCAACAAGAGAGTAAGTAGCCTGTACATTTTTTAGCATATCAATGCTTGCATAGATTCATGAGCGATGACATTGGAAAAATTCAAAGTTCTTTTTACAAATATGGGAACCTAATCATTTTTTACATTTAGTTGAGTACCTATCTACCAGAATGTAATATTTTGGTGTATTTCTGTGTCTAAAAATGTGTCTTTTATAGGACTATTTAGATTGCAACTCACTGAATTTTGTAGCTGTTTGAAAGGGTGTTTGTTAGCAAAAATGAGCATTGGGATTGTGATTGATAAAATTTTTCAAATTGGACATCATTTAAAGTCATGAAAAATTTGTTGAAAAATCAAAATAACTATAATAATAAAATCCCATTTATGTATTAGTATCCAAGTAGATGGATATCAATGTTTACATGAAAATTAACTATAGTGACAAAATACCATGCATGTGGTAGTATCCCTATGAATGGCTATCAACATCAAACATGCTTATTTTTTATTAGAGAATTGCACTTGATTGGGTAAAAGCCTCTTAATACAACCAAGGGAAGACATCTAACCTAAATTTACCTACCAATATTACAAGTGAAGAATAGATTATATACAAATAAAGGAAAAATTTCCTCATTATTACTTTTATGTAAATTTATATAAATTTTGGATATAATAATAAATTTTCTTACCATGCTTCAATTACCATTATAATTATAATTTTCTCTTTCTTCTCTCTTCCTTCCTTTAATTTTGTTAGAGTGAAGGATCCATATATCCATTTACCTATTTATGTGTATATATTGTTGTTACTGTATACACTACTCATTACAATGCACTCTTTTCTTCCAACTTGGTATCAAAGGATTGGGTTTTTCCTTACTCCATCCACTACCATCATTTGCTTCTCTCTCTCTTTCATGCATTGAGGGGTTCTTTGCCCTCACACACCTCTAATCTCATTGTGAGAAGATGAGCGAGTTTCTAAAAGACACCTGATGAAGAGTCTTCCATCTCATTTGCATTGGTTCTCCTCTTTACATTGTTGATGTATCAACCTGTAGTCATCTCTATTAGAAAATTAGGTAGGGAAGTTTAATGTCATTGGGGTAAAGTTGAACAAAACAAATTACCTTCACTAGGCAAGTGCTTTTGAGAACTCTGTGGTTTCATAGATGTGAGAACACCATCTATTTGACAACCCTTTAAATGTAAAGGACACAAACTTTATGACATGGCGAGTACTCAATCATGTTGTAATCTCTTGTATCCTCAACAATATTGAGAATAACATCACATGAAGCATTTCCTATCTACATTTTGGTGTGGGAAACTCTATGCTTGACTTATGACAATGACCAAAACATATCTTGAGTATGTAAGGTCTATGAGTAGCTCTTTTCTCACTAATAGGGAGATGCCTCTTTGCACTCCTACAATGGGTTTCGATCTCTTCTAGACGATTTTGATATGTATCAAGCTTGTGCCATTGATATCTCCTTTCATAAGTGATACCAGGAAGAACTCGACGTCGCTCTCTTGCTTGTTGACATTTGACTTGATCTATCTTCACATAGCTCATCTATGGTTTGTCGCTATAGACAACCTTTAACAGGTTATGTGGATTTCAAGCTCCACCCCCTCTCAGTTTGCTGAAGTGACTATGATGGCATCCTTAGTGTTGAAGGCTTAGTCAAGTGACAAACCACAAAACCCTTACGTACATTATGGTTTAAAGAATCACCCTTCCAATAGGTATTAAGAAAAATTAGGCATTTGCCAATAACACCCTCAAGCTACTTGGTTTCTACTAATTTTGCAACAGATAATGTGGTATCTCAAGCACTTCCCTTAGTTCGTATTGTTTAGGTTTCTTAGGTTGATTATGATGAGCTTATGATTCTGTAGGCTTGATAGAATAATGAAGTCACAATTGCTCATGTTTTCTCTTCTGATATACAAGCTTTTCACATTTTCTCTCATAATAATTCTTGGATGTTAGATTCTAGAACTTCTAATCTCATTTCTAGTAAACACTTTTTTTACGCTTATAATCAAACTTTCTAATATAATTGTTACCTTAGTCGATGGGTGTGGTTGTCTTATTTTTGGTGAGGGAACCACAATTATTACCTCTGACATATCATTAGAAAAAGTCCTTTATATGCTTGAATTTCCTATTAATCTATTGTAAAACAACTACACTTCTTTGTTATTTCCACTCACTCTCAAGATTTTTGGGTGTATTGGGTTTGTTAAAGATCTATCTATTGGATTCGACAAACTTGTTCTCCAGTTTGTTAAGTGTGTCTTCATTGGTTACTCTCGTTCTCAAAAAAAGGTATCATTATTATTATCTTTCTACTTGTTACTTTGTCTCTGTAGATGTTTTTCTTAGGGATATTCCTTTCTTTTTTACTACTACAACTAAGACAATCGCTACTTTGCTTCCTTAGTCGTCCTTTGTCAATCCTTCTTTGGTTTGTAGGGATCCTTTTGAGGTGATAAAAACTCAATTACATCAGTAGCCACCTTTTTAGCTTTATTAACAATGTCAACATATTATACTACCCACAACTCAATTCTAGCCAACTCCTTCCACTCATGTAGATTGCATTTCTCTTGATTTGTTTATTGCCCTTCGCAAAGGTATACACATTTCCACATTACATTCTATTTCTGATTTTGTTTCTTGTAATTCTTTTTTACTCAAATATAAGTGGTTTGTCTTAACTATATCTTTAGAATTTATTCCTAAGAATTATCTTAAGGCATTTAACCTATGGATGTGGAAATGTAGGCTTTACTTATTAAAGGCACATGAGAGGTTGTTAACCTAAAGATGTCTTAGTTGTTAGTTTTTGTTGGGTTTTCACTATCAAATATAATCCAAATGGCATTATTGGTTGACATAGGTCTTGCCTAATTGCTCACAGCTTTACTCAGGCCTTTGAAGTTGATTATGTCAATACTTTTTCTCTCATTTCCAAACTCAACTCTATATGAGTTTTATTTTCTAATGAGCAAGGCTTGGATTATTTCTTGGTTGGATGTTTGTAATGTCTTTCTTTATATTGACCTACAAAAGAAAGTCTTCATGGAGAAACCTCTAGGGTATGTTGTTTAGGGAGAGAATCAAGTTCATAGGTTAAGAAAGGCAATTTATGGACTTATATGGAGTCCCCAGTCGTGGTTTGCCAAGCTTAACTTTGTCATACTTTTATATGGATTTAAGAAGTATACAATTATAACTTCTTATTTATTTGAAAGTAGTCATCTAAATTTATCATTCTTATGGTATATGTTGATAATATCTTGTTGACAGGTGATGATGTAGCAAAACATTAATGCAACTAAGGTATTTCTTGTACAATAATTTGTCATTAAAGACATGGGCAAACAAAAATACTTCCTAGGTATTGGGTTTACCTACTCTAAAGGAAAGATGGGTCTTTCTCAGTAGAATTATGCTTTTGATTTGTTGAAAGAAACAGGTTTTTTAGGATGTAAGTCCGAAGAAACTCCAATAGAGGTAAACCCACTTTTTTAGGATACCACTTCTAAGCTATATGATGATGTTAGGTGATATAGGAAACTGATTGGGAAGCTTATTTATTTTATTGTTACTAGACCAAATATCTCATTTCTTATAGGCTTCTTGAGTCAATTTATGAAGAAACCAATGGTAGTCCATTGGAATGGAGCTTTGAGAGTTATTATTTACATCAAAAATAATCCAAGAAAAGGACTTATATACTCAAACAATGGTCATCTTAATGTTACAGCTTATTCAAATTCTAGTTATGCAAGTGACAGAAGATCTACTCTTGGTATTACACCTATCTTGGAGGGAATCTAGTTACATAGAAAAGTAAGAAACAAAATGTTGTCTTTAAGTCTATTGTAAAAGTAGAATGCAAGGCTATGTCTCAAATAACTAATTAGTTGGTTTAGCTGAAATCCTTTCTAACAAAAGTTGGAGTCCAGATGATAGTGTCAATGATTATACATTAAGATAATCAAATTGTTATTTATATTTCTACTAATGACACTTTTTATGAACAAACAAAACATATTAAAGTTGATTATCACTAAGTTTGTGAATTAGGTGAGAGAGGTATCATTAGCACCCCTTACACTTAGTCCTTAGACCAACCTGCAAATATTTTTATCAAAGGTCTTAGTATGAGTGTGTTTAAACAATTTTGTAACAAGATAAGCTTGCTAACTTGTACTCGTCAGCTTAAAGGGCAGTTTTAGAGTGAAGGATCCATATATCCATTTATTTGTGTATATATTATTGTAACTATACACTACTCAATACAATACATTCTTTTCTTCCCACTAATTACTTCTAACATATTTATTTAGTTGCATTAAATTTTTCATAATTGATATGTATAAATTTTTCCTACCTTTCAAATATCTACAAAAAGTAAAATAATGGAAAACCTAATTTTTGTTTTTATGTTTAAGTACTATCTTAATTATAATTGTTCAAAGGAAAACCTAATGTTTCATTAGATCAATCAACCATTACAAGTACATGAAGGTATATATAGAACACATAAATAGGTAAATGGATAATGAATATCCAAACCCAGTTATCACACTCCTCCTAAAGTTGGAATATATATATTTTTCGTACCTAGCTTGTTACAAATATAACTAAATACATTATGACTCATTGCCTTTGTAAGGATATCAGCAAACTCGAGTATATGGTGTGCAAATAACTCCTTTGACTACGAAATCATGAATGTAGTGACAATCAATTTCAATGTACTTGGTGCACTCATGAAAGGTTTTATTTTTGACAATGTAGATAGTAGCTTGATTGTCACAATACATGGGCATATGTTCTTAAACAATTACTCCAAACTCCTTTAGTAGAGATCTAAGTCACACCATCTCACAACCAGTTTCCCTCATAAATCGGTATTCAGCTTCAGCACTAAACACAGAAACAATATTTTACTTCTTGCTTCGCTAAGTGACAAAGTGCTCTTATCTCTCCTGCAAAGCCTGAATCAGAGAAGGCTTCAACTCTCAAGTGCTCATTAGCCTGATATAAGAGACCTTTGTCAGGAGTACCCTTGATATAAGCAAGAACTCTCTAAGCACCAACCCAATGAACCTGGGCTTGTGCATAAATTGGCTTAGCAACCCCACAGAGTGCAATGTCTAGCTTGGTGATAGTAAGATAGATGAACTTTCCAATGTGCCTTGATATTGAGTAGGATCAGTTAACACCTTTGATGCATCATCCCAAAATTATGGTTGTTGCTCAATAGGAGTATCTTTAGGTTTACAGTCCAAGTAACTTGTTTCTATCAAGAGATCCAATGCATATTTGTGTTGAGTCAAAATTACTTGTTTTTCAGAATAGACAAACTCAATTCCAAGGAAGTACCTTGGTTGTCCAAGGTCTTTAGTTTAGAATACTTTTGCAAGATGCTCCTTGGTAATAGCTATACCCTTAGTATCACTCACTGTAAGAAGAATGTTGATGACATAAACAACTAAAATCACATACCTTCAAGCTGATTATTATATAAAAATAGAGTGATTCATTGCACATCATTTGAAACCTCCATTAAACATGACTTAACTGAATTTGTCAAACCATGCTTGTGGATTCTGCTTTAAACCTTAGATGACCTTCTTTAGCTTGCAAACCTAATGCTCCTTCTGAACAACATAACCTGGTGGTTGGTACATGTAAACCTCTTCTGATAGATCCTTATAAAGAAAAACATTTTTCACATTAAGCTGATGTAATTCCCACTGTTGATTGATGGCAAAGGATAACAACACTCGAATAGAGTTGAGACAAGTCATAGGGGAAAATGTCTCCTCATAGTCAATTCTATACTCTTGAGTGAAACCTTTAGCGACCAGGTGGGCTTTATATCTATCAACTGAACCATCTGATTTGTATTTCACTATGAACACTCATAGGAAACTATAATGGCATCAGTAGGATAGGAGACTAACTCCCATGTACTATGAGATTGCAAGACATCCATCTCAACATCCATAGCTTCCTTCCAATATGGTAGTTGTAAAGCCTCTTGATATGTTCCTGGAATAGACTCAAATGATATAGCTAAAGCAAAAGCACGATAGGAAGGGGTTGAATGATCATAGGACATGAAGTGAGCAATATGATGTTGGGTGCAAGTTCTTGTACCTTTCCGTAGAACTATAGGTAAGTCATCGATGTTTGTGGTGGATGTAGGAATCTGTTCAATTGTCTCAAGTGGTGTGGAAAGACCTGCATTGGGGGGGGGTCAATTGATTGAGCTTGAGATGTCAGTAGAGGACGTCGTCGTTTGTGATATACCTACAAGGGCTAAGCAAAAGTTTGACTATCATTTCCATCTAAGCTCTCACCAGAAGCACTATTATTATTACTATCAGGATTCATGACACTAACAACACTAGAGTTATCACCTTGATCCATATCAAAGAGATCATCATAAATGGGAATAGTGTTAGGGACACTAGTTGAAGAAGTAGAAGTGGTAGAAGACTCAGAAAAAAAAGCTTAGTCTTCAAAGAATGTAACATCAACTGAAGTATAGTATTGTTTAGTGAGAGGATGATAACATTTATACCCTTTCTGAGTTCTTGGATAACCTATAAAAACACACTTAATAGCTCGAGCATTAAGTTTATCCATCCTAGGTCTAAGATCCTGAACATATGCCACATACTCAAACACACGAGGGGTTAGTGGAAATAACTCTTGCTTAGGATAAAGGTGATGAATAGGGATCTCTCCACTAAGGGGAGTAAATGACATCCAATTTATAAGATAGGCAGCAGTAAGAATTGCATTAGTTCACAAGTATTTTGAAACATGTATTTGAATAAATAGTGTTCTAGTGATGTCTAATAGATGATGATGTTTCCTCTCAGCTACCTTATTTTGTTGAGAGATATGAAGACAAGTGGTTTGATGTATGGTTCCTTGAGAAGCACAAATGTTTTGAAAAGAAGTCCCAACAAATTCCAAAGCATTATCAGTGTGCAGATATTTGGGAGTAACAAAAAATTGAGTTTTAATTTCAATAAAGAAGTTTTTAACAATAGTCATAATATTCTGTTGGTCCTTCAAAAGGTACACCCAACATGCTTTAGAATAATCATCAATAAAAATTATATAATAACAATAACTATTGATAAATGAAACACAGCTTGGTCCTCAAACATCGCAATGAACAAAATCAAACATTGAGCGATTGAGAACAAGTTGAACATGAGAAAAAATAGACTTACTATATTTCCCTAGTTGACACAACTCACTCAGAATCAAGAATAGACACCCATGGTAATGCTTGCCTAAGCTTCTGAATTGATGGATGACCAAGACGATAGTACTACAAAAGAAAAGACTCGATGATAGATGATAACAGTGTTGTCAAACCACATGAAGGTGTATCTCGAACCAGGACATCCGATCCAAAGCTTCTCTTATGGCTTAAACCAATTCTTGCCCTTGTCTATAGATCCTAAAACGTACAATGAAAAGGAAAAAAAAGTTACATAGTAGGATAATTGAACAGTAATATCATTGATGGATGGTAAATTCATTGAGAGTTTAGGAACGTAAAAGGGTATTCTCAAGTTAAATTCTGGAGGTGGCATGAATGGTCCCTCTACTAGAAATTTGACAGGTGTGGTTGTCGGCAACGGTAACACAATGAAGGTTGGGAAGTTGTTGAAAACGAAAAAAAAGGTAGAACAACTTGTCATGTGTTGTGATGCACTTGAGTCAACTATCTAGGAACCATAATCTTTCTCATACCTAAGGTGGAAGCTAGAGCAACCATGGTAGAGGAGTTAGAAGCCTATAGTTGCATAAATCTCTTGTAGTTTACTTGTGAGATAGTCATAGTGGAGGATGAAGATGTTGGAGAAGATGCTCCACTAGTAGAAGTAGCCCGTGCTCAAATAGGCTAGCCAAACTTCTCCCAACACTTTTTTGACTTGTGATTTGTCTTCCCACAATGAGTGCAAGGGACTCTACACCTCCCTGTCCTAGATTCAAAATGACCTTCCTTTTTTTCAGTCTAATAATGTCGAGGCCTTTTGAGTGCCAGGTGTGTTAGCCTTGGACACCTGGAGTACACGAGCAAAAGCAATCCCCAAATCTGGTGTAGTGTCACCACCTAACAATTGCCCGTGAACTTGAGAGGCTAGGTCAAATGGTAGGCCAAATAGAAAGGCTACAACGTGTAAGTGATTCTTATATTGACGCAAGGTAGTAAGATTAGTAGTAGGTGACTGGTAAGTGTCCAACTCCTTAAACAATGAGTGTATATGTCCAAAATACTCTTGAACGGGTTGATCTATCATGCGTAATGTGAAAATCTGCTCATATATTTCATACACCCATAAAATATTCTTCTTTTCAGCATACATCCGCTTCAAGGTATCCCATTTAGCAGATTGTAGCATCATAACACTCCTAGCAATGTTTGGTTCCATACTATTTTCCAGCTAGGTGACCACAACTAAGTCATCAACAAACCAGTCTTCATATGTTGCATCTTTAACATCTGGTGGAGGATGAAGTAGGTGTCGGCTCTTCCTCTGAACAAGCACCAAAGTAAAGAAACTCTAGGACTACATGAGGTAATTTCAATCAATGAGTTTCATTGTTGTCCTAGCAAGTTGACATATTGCAAACTCTTTCTGTGTCATCAGTGTACACCCTACGTGAATTGATAATCCAACACACCACAATAGACTGACTACTAGTGGCTGTGAACGACAATAACGAACGAACGACCCACATAACCCACACTAGCTTCACGACAGTTGGGCTAGTAGGTTGTAGGTGGATGGGATGGTCCCAATCAAATTTCTGCAAGGTGAGGTCCCTCTGGATCTGCTCCTACTTCATGGCGGTTGCGACATTGTCCCTTAGGAGACCCTTGCAGACATTGATCGCCGAAGTCTCGGTCGCTCGTGTCTTGTTAAGTATGAAATTCCTTTTTATGTTATGTTTTGATGATGTCAATTACCTATACATGTATGTATGTATGTATGCATATATGTATGTAAATCAACTATATTGCTTGAAGTTACTAGCCAAGGACCTAAAGTCAAGCTTGAAGATTAAAGACATGAAGAAATTGGACCTTGGATGTTAAAGCTTGAAGAACTTGGGACTTGAATGCTTAAAGCTTAAAGACATGGAGACTTAACGATTCAAGCAGGTTTCAAGTCGTGTGATGATGTCATCATTTTTACTTGATTTTTGGAGTGTGTGCTCTTGTCTTAGGTCCTTCACTTATTTTAGGACATCTCCTTGCATTCACACCTTAGGAACACATTAGATATTTTATATAAAGATCTAGGGAAAAAACGGAATATGATTTGGATATCTGTTCCATTATCTGATTTTTCCTGTATGCCACTTAAGGGGATTTTATTCCAGTACAAAATGGAATATCAATAGATTGTCCATTTTGTCATCCAATTTCACCTACTTAGGCAATTTTTCATCCAGTAAAATTCAGATATCTGTTTTCAGCAAAATGTTATTTTGAATTCCTGCCCTTAGCCAATTCAGTTTATCGATTCTCAGAATTTGGAACTTAGATTATCCATTCCCAATTCTATTTTCAGCTTTTACCTAGAAACAGAATTCCGAATTCCATTTTGGATATTCGTTTTGACTCCATTACTTTTCGGAAAACAAATCGTTATTTCAAATCCTCTGACCAAACTTAAAAAAACATGATTGTTAGAGAAAATCGGAATTCCGATTTGACTGATTAATGAAGGTCAAACTAACTGTTTAACCCAAATTAGCTGATTTGATCCGTATTTTCATGTCCTTCTTGAACACGAACTATGCGTGAACTAACTATCGATTGTAGATGCATCAAACTACGACAATAGATGGTACCATCCATAGATGTCGAACTCCACAAGGCCGTCGAACCCTCTTGTATGAACTAGTGATCCCTCCTATATGACCCATGCAAGCTTTCGCTTGATCTTCCACAGGATCTGCGAGGGGAATGGGAAGTGATGGATTTCAACAGTCGTCTTTGCAGGCAGTCATCTGCTACTGCAAGTCAAGGTTTGTCGCGTTGTACACGTCCATGATTGATGCATCCGCCCTTCAACGTGCTGGTGGATGAGGTGCGAGAGGAAGAGAGAGAGAGGGAGCGAGAGAGAAGGAGAGACGATCGGTAAAGGGGAGAAGGAGAGATGACCAGTGGAAAGGGGGAAATGATGCCTGATGCTTGAGGTGGAGGTGATTAGGGCACCCAATGCTTTGGTACCATGTTCAAAGGAAAACCTAATGTTTCATTAGATTAATCAACTAGTACATGTACATGAAAGTATATATAGAACACAAATGGATAATGGATATCCAAACCTGGTTATCACAATAATCTTCTTCCTTTTGTGGAAGTTACATAAAAGGGAGAAACATAACTCTAGCTTGCAACAAACTTATAAGGATCCATCTAAGGATCCTTATTCATAGACTCATATTTACAACACATAACACACTTAGGATTCATCTAAGGATCTATTTATTCATAGACTCTAATATTTCTTTTCAGGTTGGAACGTCTAGCTTGCAACAGACTCATACATAAACAAATTATAACATAATAAATAAGGAGATTCATAATAGATAAACATTAGCTAGAAGTAATAGTAATGTTGTGCAAGTAAGAAAATAGTCAAAGTTTAGTTGACTACACTTTAATAAGTGTACACTATTTTATAGTTAACATCATTTGACTTAGTCAACATATGAACATCTCTAGATGTTAAGGGGTTGATTCATTGTTGACATTATGTAGACGTAGTCAACATATGAATACCTCATGTACTAGAAGACATACACACATGCTCTTACAAATAGTAATATAATATTGTTCAACATCAAGATTGATATTGTAGATGACAAACAACTTTTGACGGAGCAATATTTCTACAAAATCCAAATTTATACCATAAAAGTACAACTGATTTAATTGGAAATTGATAATAAAGTATGAAGCATTTCTTTTTTGTCTTGTTTTTCTCTACTTTTTTTGAACTTCCACTATATATTTTTATAACATATTTTTTCTCTCTCCCTTTTTTTTTTTCTTTTTTTTTTCTTCCTTTTTTCTTTCATTTTCTTGTTTTTACTTTTCTCTTTCTCCATTCTCTTTTTCTTCTTTCCTTTCTTGTTTCTTCTCCTTCTCTCCTTTTGTCTATTACAGTTTGTCTCACCTCTAAAACCTTAATTGGTGTAGGCTCTTTTACATTTGTTGGTTGACAAAGTTAGTTGTAGCAGACTCTGCTCCCCTCCCTTCTCCTTAGCTGTGATAGTGTGCAAGGATGTGTTGGTTGACCTGTGCTCATTCTTCATATCATTGACAACAAGTTGTGCGCTCAAGAGCTCCCCCAACGGCCCCAAGGTAATGAGGTGGAGTACTAGTGCAACTCTGCAATGTTGTGCTGAACGACATCCCTTAATTATAATCTTCTACCTTTTGTGGAAGCTACATAATGGGGAGAATCATAACTCTAGTAATGTAGGATTGAACCTATTTACAACACATAACACTCTTAGGATCCATTTATTCATAGACTCTAACAGTATTATTTATTTATGCAACCTAATTTATAAATGCAAGTTATCTAGTATTTTGAAGTTACAAGTATAGAGTTATATAACCTAGTGGTTAAGGTGCTTATTTTTAAATTGAATATGTGCATGTGTGTGTGTGTGTGTGTGTGAATGTCTGCATTCCTCTGCAACATTTCTTTGTCCATATCCACATTTGATAAAATTTATAAAATTCTATGTATTTATCCGTTCAAATTTCAAAATCATATTGATATTTGTATTTTTATCCATCAAAATGCCGATGCAGATGTCCGTATCTACCCAGAAAATGGGTATGACACGAATATCCATATCTACTTGCATTTCTAATGAGCACCCTCCCTTTCTTCCCATATTTAAACAATCCTCTGTCTAGAAAAGGGCATGTTACCTCTTAATTGCAGCCCATTCATCAAATATAAGTCATGACTAAATTTACCATATCTGTTATTATTTAGTCATAACAAAGTAGGCATGAAATACCTTGAAATGTTGTAGGTTTTCTATTTTTATGTTCTCCCCTATCCTTCTTTCGTTCATCCCTTGATGCACAACTTGTGCCCCACTTTAGATATGCCTCCATGCCTGATGCACTGCCCCTTCAATGACAACGTGAGCTGATAAATTGGATTGAACTTTGGGAATAAATTTATGGGGATGCTTCATGCTGATGCTGTCTTTTCCTTTCTACTATTTACTTTTATCTACCAATTGTTGAATTGTTCATTCTTATTATATTCTGATGCTGTTTTTTTTTTCTGAGGGTTTGTGTTTATGAATATATCAGCACAAACAATTCCATTGCTGATTATCTTCTCCAGAAACTAGAATTTGTGGTTCATTGATCAAATTAATAAAGGGATACTTTTGTCTGGTGTGTTGTATTTTATGTTTCCATTGTTTATGAAGATTTATTATCTAGTAGGACTTCTTTGGAGATGATTTTTGATATTCATTTATCTGTATTTTCTAGAAACCTTAATAAGTTTTGCAGAAGTTAAATATTGCTACTTATTTTCAGGTGATCTGTATGGTTGGTGATGTATCATTCCTTCATGATACAAATGGATTGGCAATTTTAAGTGAAAGGTGAGATTACCACTATTGGCCTTTATTCATGACGTAATAGAAATCCCATGCATCCTTCTTTACATTATTGTGTTGGCTGTTAATATGATTCAACAATTATTTAAGCATTCTAAAAGCCAAAGCAATGACCATATATCAAGCAGAGTTTGACATGGTACCAAGACAACCTGCCTTTGAGAAACACACAAATTTCCTCAAGTAGCCATCACTGCATCACTGGTGCATAATATCTTAGTACCAAAAGAATACATCAGTCGCATGCATAAATGAAAAGGGTCGGGGTTCACATCTGATAACTTCTCATGGTATTTAATGTTAGTGTGAGAATGTGAGGATCAGTTAGATTAATCACTAATGTCAGTGAGATACATATAACTAGGGTCGATGAGGTATCCATTGGTCCTAACAAGGAAGAACTAATACATTAACATTTTTCTTCAAATTAGAATATAGGAATTACAGCAATTCAATATAAGATAAGAGAACATTTGTTTAGGTAGTTTGGTTATATCCTTAGAAAATTAATGAATGCATTAGTTAGAAAAGAGAGTAAGGAAGGTACTAAAATGACATTTTAGTAAATAAAGTTCATTAAACAAAGTACAAATATTGTTCATAGGAGGCTCCTCAAACAAGGTACAAACATTACAGAACTATTGTTTAAGGAGTTTCTTCAATTCTTCTAAAAGATTTTCGGTTGCGTGACTAATTTGAAGTTAGAGCTCTCAGTGATATGTTGAGATGATGGCTTGCATGACAGACATTCTTCTCTATAGACAATTCAATGCTTTATCTATGGCTGATCTTCAATGTCCATTTGTTTTTCATTGAGGTCATCATAGATCTCATGGAGTTGTTTTTCAAGATAATTTTCCTGATATTCAAGGACATCCTGATGAGTTTGGGTCTCATTGCCTTCATCTTCCTGTTCATCCTAACGTGAGGTAGATGTGCCCCCTAATGATATTCTGAACTATTATCGGCTGAGTGCTAAGAGGGATTCCTTGCTTTATAGTTAGATCAATATTTAAACTCATTAAAAGCTTGATAGTTGCACACCCAAAGAATTGTTTAGTCTTAACCCTTCTAAGGCCAAACATAAAGATTTAATCCCTGCCTGGGAACTCTCAAGCGAGCAGCACCCATGCCTTTGCCGATGGCCCCATCAGGGGAAGGCTGTGAAGATCAGCTTCTCAGTTCGCCACCTCCCTACTGCAACCCTCAGCAGGAGTGCAGGTCCTTCGCATTTCCATTTCGTGAAATCTTTTCCTCTGCAGTTCCTAGAGGTCCCTTTTTGTGTGGAGCTGTCTTCTCCTTTCAAATGGACTCTTGTCAGACATTCTTATTGGGAACGGTAATGAGGCCTTTGAACAACTTGTTGTATATGGCCCAAACACTTCCAAATTTTTTCCCAACTGTTTGATTATTGGCCACAATGAACAAAATTGCTGGAAGATTCACCCTAGGAATTCAAATGAAATCCCAAACTATGTCACAGAGGTTAGGGGTGGTCAGAAACAATGGAGGAAAGCACAAACTCGTGATCAACAACAACCTCCTGTTGATCAAGTCTTGTATACTCCTAGAGACAATGCTCAACAGACCAGAAAAACTGTGCAGGATAAAAAACATATCTCAACAGCAGAAATTTCTCCGAAATTCAAACTCAGAACTGAAGGATAGTGACTTGGAAGAACAACATGCCAACACTCAAGGCAAAAGTCCACAGCAGGAAAGCCCTCCCTCTAAGTCTTGATGATGATATAGCTCAAGTTCTTATTAAAGACACAATGTCAGCATTACAACATCCTTCTTTAGTCAGCCCATAACACATGGAGAGATTCGGATTTTAGGTGTGGATCAATCTTCTGTGGTAGACATGGATGACAACTCTGTTTTTGTCCAAGGACCTATGGTAGTTCCCTTGCCTACAAATCTTTTAGAAGCTGAATCAAATCAGATTGACCCAGCTCTTGCTTGTACTGAGGACGAAGAACATCCAGATGATCTACTTTAGGCTGCAAGGAATGGTGGACATCTAGATCCTGCAAAATGTAATTCTGACAGAGCCATAGGAAAAAGCTATAAATGGAGGAAACAAGGCAGAAACAAAAGGCAATCCAAACAAAAATCCACAGAATCGATGCCATCAGATGAAAGGGGCAATCCCAATGCCTCTTAAAATTCTCACTAGCTTGGGTTGAAGCCCTCTCCTCTGCCAGTCCCTTTTATGATGTGATAATTTGGAATTTCAGGGGTTTTGTCAATAAACAAACTCAGTGTCACCTCAAAAGTCTTATAAACACTCAAGTTCAAGTTGGTTTTCATATTAGAATATTTTATGCAATAAGGGGATTGTGGTCAAATGGCCAATTTCCTAGAATGGTCCAATTGGATGCTATACAATTCCAAGATATGCACCTTTTGGGAGAATCAATTGAACTTATATCAAATGGATTTATCCTCTCAAGCAATTACTTGTAATGTTCAGCAAGTTATTCTTCCAAACTTCTACATTTCTGTGGTCTACGCCTCATGTGATGTTACTACCAGAATATCTCTATGGAGACACCTGATTCACCTCAAAGATTCTATTGGGGACTCTTCCTGGATGATAGGAGGAGACTTCAATGTGATTAGAGATACCTCAGAAACCCTCAATATCAGTTCTACAAATCACAACAGTATTGATGATTTTAATGACACTATCTTTCAATTAGAGATGGAAGAACTATAACATCTGGGAGATAGATTGTCTTGGTGCAATAATCGAGTGGGACTTAAACATGAAATACGTGTGTTCTGGATCATTGGTCTATTGCTCTGGATCGTTGGTCCATTTTTCTTTGGACACCTATACACGTGTGCTGTGTGTGTGTGAAAAAGATGTATGCCCTACGACTAATATATACCTAGAGCAAGAGTATTTGATCTTGTAAAAGCACACAACACACATGGCTTTGTCTTCATGGTCTTCAACCTTTAAGCTTCATTCCTTTATCTTTAAGCTTTTAGTCTTCACCTATACTTCACTTGGATCTTGATCTTCACCTAAACTTTACTTGGTCTTCATCTTGTTTTTCATTTCAGCCTCAGTTGACTTTAGCATTCTCTATTTTGCATTACATTACATTACATCTATTATCACACCCTTTTTGATAACATCAAAACATCAATACATGAAGGGGTATATTCTTAACAGTGGTAGGTGTGGAGAGGTTGGTCGGAGGAGGTGGTAAGCTATGCTGGTAGGTGTGGAGGGTGAAGTTGTCAATGACCCTGCCAACAAGGCTTGGAGTTCCATCTTAGATTTTTGATCCTTGTTGCTCTAGTACCATGTGAGAATAAGAGGATAAATTAGATTAATCACTAATGGCAATGAATAAATAGACTCTCTATTAGATACCCTAGACTAAATAAATATCTAGCACTCTGCCTAACATGGGAGACCCTGATACATAAAATAAATCCATAAATTTTATTATTTATTTTTTTATGGTCTCAACATGGAATGACTATCCCTGTTGCCCATATTAGAAAATATGTCTGCTGCTAAAAAATTTTGTTTCTTTTTTAGGCTTTTCTAATCGAAGGACATGATTATTTCCAAATGTAATAGTCTATGCTGTATGTTCTTGCTGAAGGATCACTTTTCTATATATTGGTGGGAACTGCATTTTCCTCCTACATGCTACAAGCCTATGACAGAATATATTGCAAGTGTTGCATCTTTGAAGTCTTTTGTATGAATATTCTTTTATACATCTTATAACAGATTTAACAGAGTAAACACTCTTGTTTGTAGTTTTTTTGTGTGCATTGATCTAGCATCTCGACTTGTGTTCCTTGCTTACTTGATTTTTCAAATTAAGATTTTTTTTATTTGATTTTTATGAATAGCTTAAAATCTAGCAATTTGCAAGTGGTTGCACGGGTTAGTCTATTTCTTTTCCATTTTTTTCCATTTGATGCTTGCATTTATATTTAATATAATTTCAATAAGAAACTAAGGAAGCTTTTTGTCCCGAAGGATGCAGAGAAAACCAGTAACAATATTGGTAATAAACAATCATGGTGGAGCAATATTCAGCCTCTTGCCAATTGCAGAAAAGACACAATCTAGTATACTAAAGAAATACTTCTATGCTTCACATGATATTTCAATTGGTAATCTCTGTGCAGCTCACAGGTATTTTAGAATGCCTTTGTTTAAAGCATGCTCAAAGCTATTTTTTCTTTAATTACCTTGTCTATTTTAGCAATAACGAGTAGAAAATTTTTTTATAACATGGAAGTAAATAGCTTGACGGTGCTCCACTGTCACATTGTGTTTCCTCTTTTTCAAAATGTGTCATGACAATCCTAGCCATGCCTTTCTTTATTTCTTATTATTCTCTCCAAAACCCCCCATCCAGATACAAGCACACGCACACACACATAATAGTAGTCACATAAGCTTAGAGTTCTATTATCTCCTAAATAATATTGAAATTCATAAATAATCCTAAGGTAACGCCAAAATATGGTGTAGTAATTTATACCATCTAAGTTTACAGATCGGGATGTCATAATTCACATGATAAGCTGGAATTTCTTAGGTGCCACTTCTTTCTAAAATTTCGGAGTGCATGATAGTTGATCCAAGTTGTAGAAAGAAGAAAGCATAAATGCTAAATTTTGTCTATATTAGTTGAAACCAAGAGTGAGTTGACTGGGTGATTATGGCTTCAGACATTTTCAGAATGAGGCATATGTTTTCATCTTTTAGGAATGATTTATGTTATAATATATTATACATAAAGAAATTACGGCAAAAGCTGTAAAATTAATATAATATATTGCTCTAGAATTCATTAACTCAAAGGCTGATAGCTATATATTTTTAGTTGGTATTTTGTGGTTGCTATACCATATTTTAATAGCTTTAGATCGTATGTTCTTTTCTTTCATCTTTTAGCTTAGGGAAAAGCTGCAAAAATACTATAATATATTAGTCAAGAGTTCATTGACTCAAGGCTGACAGCTATATCTTGTTACATGGTATTTTTTGGTTGCTACACCATAATTTAATGGCATTAGGTCGTATGTCCTTCGCTTTCATCTTTTAATATAGGAAAATGCTGAAAACATTATATAATATATTACTCAAGAGCTCATTGACTCAATGGCTGATAGCTCTTTCTGTTTACTTGGTATTTTGTCACCACACCATAATTTTGAAATCAAATACATGTAATTTTTACAGCATAAAGTATTTACGTGTTCAAACAAAAGGAGAGTTGCATCATGCTTTGTCAGAAAGCAGACAGTCCAGCATAGACTGTGTTATAGAAGTTGAAAGCTGTATCTCTGATAATTCCAGTTTTCACAGGTTTGTTTCTATCAGGTGACTTCCATTTGATTGTTTTACACTGTCAAATTTCCCACTGGCTTCTTTTAAATATGCAATCGTTTTGATGTGGTCTACAGGGTATTGAGGAAGTCGGCCTGTCAAGCTGTGAATCAAGCAGTAAACACCCTTTTGGTCGTCGGGGATCATGGAAGTGCCCATTTTTCTTCTCTAAGGATAGGAAAAATGGAATATTCACTGTATAGGTAAGTTTTTTTACTTTCATCAAGTCCTTAACTACTAGCTTAATAGGTGTTATTGTTCCTGATGCAAGGTATACTTGTTTTGTGACAGAATTCAACTTTCATCAATTCTTACCACTACTCCTATAGCTAGTGAAGGCAAGTTGGACAAAAAAGGCTTTGTCTTGGCAATAACCCTCAGTGATGGAACCAAGGGCTTTGGCGAGGTCAGCATATCCTTGATTGTACTATGATTTTGAATGATTTCAAATGCATATTCCAATTAATGATCATAGTTCTCATGACATATTGATTATCAACCATTTGCAAAATAGAAGAACATTGAAGATCAGTAGAGATATAGGTTGAAACTCTAAAATCATTGAAATATTGAAAAAATGTCAAATTTTGACTTCATATATATAAGATAAAATAATATATAGAATGCTTAAATATATACTTGTGGTTTTAAATGTCAACATGCATCATTGATATTAAGAATTCAAAAATTGATCAAGATCAATTAAATATCACCAATCCGGCTCAGTACTTGATATTCTTGATCCTAAAACCTTAGGTAGTATCAAAAATATTGTGGATCAAATGATCCATCGTTCAAGATCAGTGTTGGATTGATGAATTGTTTGATCTGGCAAAGTTTTTGACTTATTAAAGGATGAATCAACCAATCCATTGAAAACATTGATCAATCTAGTGATAGATTCTCCATTGATCATGGAAGTCTTCACCAAAGACTTTTCTACCAATTGTTGAAGTGTCCATTAAACACTTCATTAAAAGTGGCTTTTGTTGTCCACTACCATGATTAGGGTTTTCAAGTGGGGAAGGGTTGAAAAACGATGAAGGGATGGTTAGGCACACAAGAGGGAAAAAAAGAAATGTGTGAGATCAAGGAGAAAGGAAAAAAATGATCTAATACAAAAGAATACAAGTACATCTATATATAGAGGGAATAGTTAAATGAATCACTAAATGGTTATCCATTTAATTAATCCCATAACATTCCAACACTCCCCTTCAAGTTAGAAGGTATATATTAATCATTCCCAGTTTGTTACAAAGATTCTCAAAAACACTAGAACTCAACCCTTTAATACAAATATTAGCAAACTCCTTAAAGGACAGCATATAGTGTTGAGATTATTCCTTTTACTACAATGTTTCGAGCATAGTGATAGTCAATCTCAATACACTTTATATTTGTTCATGTAAGGTTTCATTCTATGCAATGTATATGGTTGACTAATTGTCACTGTTGTATTATGTTTTGAATGATACTAATAATGTAATTAGTATAAGGGGCATTTTGGTCCTTTGGAAAATCCAAGCACTATATAAGTTTGGCTAGGGTTTTCCAAAAGGCATGAGTTGTAAGTTTATAACCTTAGCCTCCACAGAAGAAAACCCTCTCCCTCTCCATCCGTGGACTAGCCCTAAGTTAGGGTGAACCACGTAAAATCCTGTGTGCACTCTGGTGCATCTCATCATATGACTCCAGACAAGGAGCTTTTCTACATGTATGAGCAGGTTGATGGTGGACAGGTAACACTGGTCAATAATGATGTTTGCACTAGAGCAGATGTTGGTATAATCTGTTTTCAAGATGCATGATGGTATTGTGAGAACTCTAGAAGATGTATGGCATGTTCCCAAGTTGGGAAAGAACTTGATTTCTTTGATAACACTTGATTCCAAGGGTTTCAAGTATACCGGTGGAGGAAGCAAGCTAGTTGTCTCAAAGGGCTCCTTAGTGGTGTTGAAAGGAGTCAAGAAGCCAACCGTTATAAATCAGCCCAATACTTCCGAGCAGGTGGAGTTTTCTTTGCCGCAATCTATTAGTTCTGAACAGGTGACTCCTGATTTGGACTCGCCAGATGAAGTTGATGGCAGCAGTGTGGATGATGTGGAAGAAATTCCATCCAGGTGCATAGCTAGGGATCGTCCTAGAAGAGCCGCCCAGCCTCCGATCAAGTACGGGTATAGTAACTTGATTGCTTTTGCATTGCAGGTAGCGAGTGAGGTGGAAGAATAAGTTGACCCACCCACTTATGATGCTGCCATTAAAGGCTCGGATGCTGCAAATTGGACAATTGCCATGCAGGAGGAGCTTCAATCCCTTCACAAGAATCATACATGGGATTTGGTGAAGCATCCTAGAGCCAAGAACGTTGGTTGCAAATGGGTGTTCAAAAGAAAGATAGGAACACAAGACAAAGTGAAGATTGTTGTATTGTGCCTTGAATGATATTTATAATCTAACTAGTATAAAGAGCATTTTTAGTCTTTGTACCCTCATGGAATACTCAAGCACCATATAAGCTTGACTAGGGTTTTTTCAAAGGGATGTGTTGAGAGATTTGTAACTCTAGCCTTTACGAAAGAAGCTCCCTCCCTCTCCATCTGTGGACTAGCCCCTTGTTGGGGTGAACCACGTAAAATCCGTGTGTTCTTTGTTGTGTGTGCTTGGCGATCTTCTTCTCCCCTTTCCTTTCTCATCGCTCACTCTTCCATTCGATTTCCGCTATGTTTCTTTAGTTACCACGCATAATTTGTAGGTTGGAAGAGATCATCGAAAAGTCACCATCAGTCATACATCACACACGGAAGAGAGACACACATCTGTGCATGGATGGCAGGGGCACATGTCCTAGATGTGCATGTCCTGGACGCACGTTTGTATGGACACGTCCTACACAAACATGTCTGTTATGCGTGGTAACCAAAGAAGCACAGCGGAATCAAACGGAAGAGTGAGCGATGAGAAAGGGAAGAGGGGAGGATCGCCAAACAAAACACACAAACAAAGTGCACACCGGATTTTACGTGGTTCACCCTAACTTAGGGCTAATCCACGGATGGAGAGGGAGAGGGATTTCTTCTGTGGAGGCTAGGGTTACAAACTCACAACTCATGTCCTTTGGAAAATCCTAGCCAAGCTTATATAGTGCTTGGGTTTTCCAAAGGACCAAAATACCCCTTATACTAATTACATTATTAGTATCATTCAAAACA
>JAMKPZ010005114.1:0-46593 GCA_024699675.1 Amphibolis antarctica | reverse complement strand
GCATAAGGGATCAATGGAAATTGAATTAGCTAGATTTCAATACCTATCGTTGAATGAAGTGATAAAAACAATCTTAACAATAATGTAACAAAGTTGAGAACTAGAATCTTAACAATAATATGTCAAACATTTGACAACAAATGGTAAATAATAACGAATGATAGACACTGTTTGAAGGTAAATAATAACAAATGATAGACACTGTTTGAATACTCAAACTAAAAGAAGCAGCAGGAAAAACCAATTCAAGACACTCACTGCCGTGAAATCAAATGCCATGGCCTAGGTGGGCACCATAAAAAGGATGATAACTACCCAAGTAAAAAAAACTACTGAACTTGATGCATACAGTACATATGATTGAGCCTTAAAGTGATTGACCCAGGTTGCACATATGAGTGGCATTTTATGGACTCGTGCATATTTTACGTGAGAGTTGGAATGATATCTATCTGAAAAATATGCTGGAAAATGCGAGGGGCTGAGCTATATGGTTTTGATTTGAAATGACATGATTATGTATTCGTTAGCAATAATATGAGGGGTGAAAAATGGCAATTGAGCTGTGATTTCTATGACAATGGATTTGTTTTCTTTGTGGAACCTATTATCTTATTATTTGATGCAACGGTTCTGGCTTTCACAATAACCATGTTTAATGACTTGTTTCAGGTGAAGCAGTCTTGGATCTCCAAGTGTAGCTTATAGTACAATGGGACAATTTTCCAATTCTTCCCATATGTATATCCTTAAAATTTATCTCCGTTTCTTCTATAGTTAAAACTTTAATCCTTTGGGACTATTCTTTCTGTAAAGATGTTAACTCATATTAAGCAGCCTTTTCCCCTCTATTTGTGCATTTGTTTTTTAGACGTTACTCCTGCAATCCCTTAATAGATTTCTATTAAATTTAGCCCTACTGAAAGGGTTGGATTTAGTGCATGAGGTTTTTATCGATATGGAGTTTGGATGGAATGTAATTATATACATTCCTGAATTCATGGAAACTTTGGGTTATGATGGAATATATTATCATCATTGCATCCAGGCTTATCTTATAGATCAAGCCCCTTTCTCATCCAACATAATAAATGAAAATTACAGCATATAGTAACGAAGAGATTTGTGATTGGTACTTTGCAGTTCAGGGCGTGACGAATATTTGTGCCTGTGATGTTTACTTGAATGTTTATAAAATATCTAACCAACATACATGGTGAGCAACAGAAATCAGTCTCCAGTAAGGACATTCATTGGCATTTCCCAATTCACAATTGAGCTTGGAATTCATCATTGAAAATCTGAAATGCATGGAGAACATCATCTTTGATAAAGACAGAATTTCCTCTTTTGAGTAAGCATTTCTTCCTCTTTGCTTATAAATCTCCTATGTCATTTTCTTTAAGAACAAGCTTTATTGATCACTTGAAGTGTTTCTTCTAGACGACAGACCAGGTGCATATACATGTCTTGGATCTTTGAACATAATTTCTTGTGGTACACACATCTCTCTTGCATCTGAGGCATGGTACACAATGAAAGTTACCAAGAAGAATCTGAACCAATCACAAGTTGGTAATAATGCAAATATAGCGATTTTTCTGAAAACGTTAATATTTCTTGTATTCTCTAAAATTTAAATATCGAAAAAATCAAGAATATCATTGTTTTAGTTAATTGAATTATGATGATTGATTGCAAATATTGTGTTTACAATTTGGAAAATTGCTAGAAATCCTTGAATGGGTTTCACATCAATCATGCTTCTGGAGAAATCTTTCATAATCTAGCAAGGCCATTGTTGATTCTAGAGAGATCTACCAAGGGCGTATTTGAAGATCTTTCAAAATTGCTTCTAGAAAGCTTGTAAAAATTACGAGGACATTGTTGATAACAGAAGGATTTCCTTTAATCAGTAATCATTTAAATAACTAAAAATAGTGGTAATCGTAGCTTCTTTTTAGGTTCAAAGCAGTCATAGCAGTAGCATGGAATCGATGGAAGAAATGTAAGATATTGAACTCTCTTTGCACTTATTTTGAAAAATGTTTGTATGGTATGAGTAGAACAGCAATATTTGTAATTTTTATTACATGACATCTGGCTGGAATGAGCATGCAAAGGTAACAATAGTTGAATGCCATAATAGTATCCAAATTTAAACGACTGTTACAAATCAAACGGCTGGTATGATATAGCATGAAATTGGTTGTATGGTGGAATGAACATGCAGTAAAATTTCCCCACAAACCATCGTTTCAATGAAAAAAACTCTAAACGTATGATTGACATAGCAACCGTGGTTGTAAGCACTGGATGTCTGGATTCGGTGGTTGAAATGGTCAAAAAGTCATTTTTCAATGCTGCTGAAGTGATATCTTAATTAATTGAGGAACCTTCTTTAAAGTTTATGATTATGATTTAAAACTTTACTTACGTAGTTGATTATTGCAAGGTTTGTAGGCTATTAATTTGTTACTTTTAGCAGAAAAATGGTAAAGAATTTAATTTATTATGTTTTATTATTTTTCATATTTTTTTAAAGAAACAAATCCCGTTAAAAATTAGAAGCACACCTTACAAAACATATTTTAAAAAAAAGGGAAAAAAAAGGTGAATTCATGTGTTTACCTTATTTTACTATAATTTTTTAAAAGTAATATATTAAATTTTTCTTGTGAATCACGTATTCGTATCTCCCGTCATCGTGTTATTATTTGTTGATGTGAATTGTACGATTAATAGTATAAAATGGTATATCAAAATTAATTTAAATATATTATTTTAAACACTTATAACAAATTACCAATAATTTTTTAGAAAAATCAGACATGTGAGGTAGTGGATGAGATGACACATGAGTCCATCACATGTGAAGTAGTAATGAACATAATTCTATTTTTAATAATTTTTATTAATTTTATAGATTTATTTCTTTTACATCGATTATATAACAAAAATTAAGAAATATAAAATCCGAAAAATATAAGCTCTTATCTTACTTAATTTCATCTCATTTTTTAACTTTTGAATTATAGATTTTGGACTTTTTCTTTGACAGTATTGAATACTTTTTAATTACCTTAAACACCCAATATATCAGTCACTCTAATATAATATATCTAAATAATAATAAAGTATTTTTGTAAACCTTGCTTATCGATTCTAAAAATAGAAAAATGTAAATATAGATGTTTATAATATATCATAATTATTTATATATATTATTTTATAATCCAGTAAATCACGTTTTTTTTTTTTTTTAATGACAACGACTGTTCTGTCTTAACGACACGACTGCTCTCGTGGGATAACAAACTCTTCCAAAGTATTGGACGACATTCCACATTCCAAATCGATACAAGCAAGCGAAAGTAACCACAGCCGTGGGCAGATCGAAGCTTCGCTTCTCACCGGCGGGAAGATGGATCACGAATCAGGTTACATCTCGCTGTCTCTCTCTAGCAATTATTGTGTTGTTTTTGGAGAGAATTGGAATTGTGATGGAGTCGGATGTTGGGGACGGCCAGTGGTGGAGTTCCTTGCGCAGGTGCCGTTGCTGCAGAGGCTCCCGAGTTCTTCGGTCAGGAAAATAGCAGAGGTCGTGGAGGTTAAGCATTATGGTGAGATTTATCCACGTCTATTTGTTTTTTTGTGTTTTTTTTGGATATTGTGCAGAGTTTAACGTCTCTTTCGGGTTCTGACGAACTTGTTATTTGGTTCCGAGATTTCTATCTGCCAAGAAGAAATGCCATTAATTTATGAATTTTGAGGATGAGTGTTGCTTTTATGCCAACATGGTAAAGGGAAACAAATTTTTATTTAAGTCTAGAAGGATAGAGGAAGACCTAAATGCACAAGGATATGATTGTTAATAATCCAGACAATGGAGCAATCTTAGATAATGCACTTTTGTGTGGGCCACAAACAGTAGGATAAAGACATGATGGTTGTTCTGTTTATGAAGCTTCGTCTGTTGACTGTTATTTGGGCCATTTGTTTCACAGATTGTGGTGATTATGTTGTTCGTGAAGGAGAACCTGGGGATGAGATCTACTTCATTTGGGAGGGAAAGGTAGATATTTCTTTCTCTTGTCATAAAATATGAGGATACCGTTGAACGGCGAATTCTGTCACTTCAGTTGATTTTGAGGATAATGTTGGAAAGCACAAAATCAGTTATGGAATTATGAATATGCTCCCCAATAGTGAATTATGTAACTTGTACCGTCCGCCAGTCATCAGTTCTTTTGTATGCCTGCAAATAAGCAAGTCATACTTAGCTAAACTAAAATTAAGCCCATTTCCACTTCAGAGAACGTATAACAGTTGGTGTAAACTATTGATATTTTTAGCTGTAATGGTTCCTTTTCCTGTTAATAATAATAATAATAGGGAAATGTAAAGATCCTTGATCTTATACTGTATTTTATGTTAGCTAAACCAGATAATTTGCATCAGAGAATGAATTCACAAATTATTCATCTAGAAATAATAATATTCAATTCATCTCCATTGTTATGTTTGCACTTTTAACTTTGTGTGCAACAGGCTGAGGTTGCAGGATCTGCCAATGCAGAGGAAGGAAATCGACCTGAGTTTCAGTTGAAGCAGTATGATTATTTTGGTTATGGTAAACTTTATATCTGTGCAAGAATTTGAATTTGTAAATTTTCTTCAGAAAAAATTTCTGTAGTTTTGGCTGTTTCTGTTCACGAAGTTTCCGTCTAGCATGTGTATAAGAGAAATTTTGAGCTATTACTATATTATTTAAGTTTTTTAAATTATAGATATCTGAATAAAACTGTTAGTTTTAATCTCTACATATAAAACTTATATATGCACAATTGCTGCTTCAGTGGTCTTTCTTGCCACTGAATTAAGAATATTGTTTGAACCATTTCTCCTCAACTTGTGCTAGATCATCATTAGAATTTATTGGCCCAACCATTTGTAGTTGATAAATGTGAGTTTAGCAGAAAGTGGCTGAAAATCTTGTATATTGTGATCCGTATTGATGACCATTCAGTTGAATCCAGTAAGCACTTTTAAGTAATTAAAGCAGGAAAATCATTCACCATAAAAAGGAATACAAAGTAAACCTTGTTTACGAGAAAGTAAGCTATAAGCAAAAAGGTGCAAATATATACCAGCATAGATTTTAATTCGGTCTCATAATTGATATCATCAAAATAAGTACTTGTAGTTACAATCTCACAATCAATATTATCAGCACCATTGTTGGCTCTGTCTTCTAACAGAAATCATCCTCTAATGCTCATTTTTTGGTTCCATACAAAAATATGTGCATGGTATGATATGGTACTTGCCTATTTGTTAATGCACCTTATATTCTGACTTCATTTTTGAACCCCCTAGTTGAATGGGTCCAATTTCTCTGAATTTCAGATTAAGATTTTCTTGGATAACTTATTTTCCAGCTCTGACAGGTACCAGTGATATTTCTCAAGTCAATGTTACAGCTCTCTCTAAGGTAGTGGTGGTGTTCTTAGAATTTCACTTAGTTTCTGTCCAATTGCATGAAGTCTCTTACATTGATATTCACAGATGACTTGCTTGGCGCTACACAACAGAAATAGCAATCTTCTGCAGCCAAAATCGATTTGGAATGCAGAGGAAACATCTAGCAAATACTCGGTGGTGGAGCATATATTGCACTTGGAGCCAATAGATGTAAACGTCCCATTTTGAAACTTATATTTTTGACATTGCCTAATTTAATTATGCATGCATACCTTTCTGTTGATTTCAAAATTTCTTCTATGTTAATTCTCTACAGCTATGTGTTCCACATTCGTTCTCGTGCTAGTTCCATGTTCATTAAAACTATGTAATGGAACTTTTTTTTTTCATTTATCTGTAGAAGCATATTATAATTGTGGTTTTAACAAGCATCTCTTATGACTACAATTTCAGGTGCATACTTATTGCTGTTACTTTCATGTTTGGTGTCAACATATTAACTTCATGCATTATAAGTTCACATTTTTTCTTATGTTGTATTATTCCTTGATGGAGAACGGGAATTCCCACATGGAATTTCACTGTCAGGCTCTACCACCTATGATTTTTACTAATGGGAGGTCTTGCACCATGATTATACATGTCATAAATATTTGTACTGCCATTATTTTCTACAACAGTAAAACAACAATAATAACAATCTAAGCTATAATCCCACTAGGTGAGGTTAGCCACATGGATCCTTTTCTTTTAAGTATTCCTATCTATTGTACTACTGAAATTTTCTACAATGAAAACAAAATAAATGTAATAATGCTTCCTTTTGGGGTAATTGGATTTTGAGAATGCTTGTAAGCAATGCTATACAATTATTTTTTGATTACAAGTGAGTTCTTGTCAAACTATCCTTCTCAACTCTCGGTTCTGTCATATTGAAAATGCACGTATATTCTCAAAGGTTATCTTATGTTCTGACTGTAGGTTCTAGAGACAACTCTATCAAATCCCTGCATAGAGGGAGAATCAGGAGACACCATGCTCTGTAGTAACATAGCATAGTTTACTGTACTTAAACATATTACTTTATTGCTTTCTCCTTTGCAACTTATAAACTAGTGTACTCTGATTGACCTCACATCTTCTTTGATTTTTTTAAGATTGAATTATAAACTTTTAATGTCCAGTCACGGACCTTGCATATTTTTCAATGTATCTGCAAGCATGATTACTTTTGCTTTTCGTGTTGCATATTCTATCAGGCCATTGATGCAATGAGTGCTATAAAATTCTTTGCTTACAGTGCTTACTCTTCTTTTCTTTTTCCTGTAGGTGGATATATTTCGTGGAGTTACATTACCTGATTTTGCTTCCAGACACGTTTTTGGAGGGCAGCTGATTGGGCAGGCATGTTTTAGACATTTCACTTGCTACATTATTCATCCCCTCACCCAAGAATTTAAATTAAACATCTCTATCTAAACATGTTAGCAAAAAAGAAGAATATTTCAACATCCCTAAAATATAGCCTAGACATTCTTCTTGATGGATACATTTATTTATGTAAATGATGATTTACATTGAAAAGAACTTGATTTGAACTTGATTTAATAATAGTGAAACAATGTGGACATGGCTTTGGGCAGGAAAACAGCTGAAGATTCTTGTAAGCATGATTTTAATGTCAGGAGGCCTTTAGCAAGCTGATAGATTTGATATTTGTTGGCTAAATAACAAGTGAGATGCTGCATCATGTTAATGGAAATAGAGTAAAAAAACATCCATGTTGGTATCTGAGTTCTGTAAAATGTAAATCAATTACATACTCGTGAATTGTCAGTGACACATGTTAGCATCATGCTTTCTCAATTCACAGCTTAGGGTTGGGTGCTAACTCATAAATCACTAGAACCTTGTGCAGCAGCACCTCTTTGTTGAGGTTGGTCTGACGTAAACTTATTCAGGAAATGATTTCTTAAATTAAATAAAATTTCATACCTTTGTAAACCATGTACTGTGAAGTCCTTCCACTTTTATTTGACATTACTTTGTAATGATTATTTATCTTTTCTTTAGCAGTTTAACAACTACATCTTCAGAATATCAATTGCATCAATGCTAGGATATTTTTTTAGGATAACATTTTAATGCACTATTCTTTGTTTATTTTAATGCGCTATTAATGATTATATCTTGATCTTTCCCTACTAATCTTAACATAGGATATGATGCTACTGCTAGGTAGGAAACACTCACAAGTAATTAGCTGCGTAAAGCTTATAATCTGCATGAAATTATTATAGTCGAAAATCTTGTGATTCCTCATTATTACCAATTGGCCTTATAGTGGTTAAATGATATTAATTTAGGCATATCTAAAATGACATTTTTGTTTGTAGAATAAAATCTTCTATTTTGTCTGATTTTGCAGGCACTAGCTGCAGCTTCAAAGACCATTGAGTGCTTAAAACTTGTGCACAGCTTGCATGCCTATTTCTGTGTCACTGGAGACCAAAACTGTAATATACTGTTGACTTCTTTAAAAGCATAAATCATTGGAATGTCTTTAAGAATATTTGAAAAGCATCAGGCAATGCTTATGTATTTTGTGTTCTTTATTTTCTAAAGTTTTATGCATCCAAAAACGATTCATATGACCAATCTTACATTATAGAATTAAGCACTGGTTGTTGTTTTCAGGTTTGCTTCATCCATGAATATTTTCCCATCTTGATCAAGGCTAATGAAAACTGCATTCTTTATAAAATCTTCAAAATTTTGTTTTAATAACAACCTATGTCATAATCCTATTATGTGGTGTCAATCAAATGAATTGTTTTCTTTCGTATATTTCTATTTCAACTAAAAGTAGATTGTAATTCACTATTACACATTATTTTCAAGAGAAATGTATCTTGGATTGTAGGTGAAAAACATTATGTAACTGCACAAAGAGTGAAACAAACTTTACAAGGTTTGCCTGGATGTGTAGAGTTTGCAAAACAGTTGGGCCATGCTAGGATGGCTGCCGTTCTATTTTATCAAGAAAATCATGGAAATTTTTTTAAATGGATTATAGGGATGTTAAAAAGCTAGTGGGATTAACTTCTAAGATAAAAAGCTGTTGACTTGTTTTTTACTTGATGTCATGAAGTCATACAGTATATATGTTTATACCTTACGAAGTTAAATAAATAAAGAAAATATTTCTCTCTTTTCACTTTTCTAATTTTTTCCATCTTAGATTTTAGTCACACCAAAATCATTTTAAAATACTTCTGCATCACAGATGCTGAATGAATTTTTTTCCCACTAACTAAACCTGAAATTTACATTTGTTGTTGATTTGCTTACTATTTATTTACTTCATTTTTATCTTTTACCTTGAATTTTCCTTCATGCACTTATTATGCATAGATTTACAAAGGTCCAATTCTTAGGTGAATGACGTGTTTATTTTATATTTGGTGGCTGTAGTACCAATCATTTACCAGGTTCACCGTGCACGTGATGGGAATAACTTTGCTTCTAGACAAGTGGATGCCATACAAAAAGGAGTTGTAATATTTACCTTACTTGCTTCATTTCAGGTAATTGTTTCAATTGAACATGATTGTGATAGATAGATTCATGAAAGCTTTTGATTGCATCTTACAAACTGAAATATTTCCCATTCTAAGAATTATTGGTGGCAAATACTATACTTTTGAAAGAATCTTTTTCATGTGATTGAAGGAATTGTTGTAGTAAATAGTTTCGGGATGCACTAAAACTTTTTTGTATGGTAATTCTACCATATTGAAAATTCAGTTGCTTCTTTGCGTAGTCATGTAATTTACCATTGAAGTACATTTCTTTGAAACTCTGATGATGTTGGTGGCAAAAACCTCAACATCTTTGATAACAAAGGCTGTTCATACCTTTGCTGTGTTACAAATGGTGACTGGAAATTAAATTTTATGCACAAGGTGCACAAGCATGCATATTTATTGATAAACTATAGTTGTGTACTGGTTATTATGTCTGGTTGTTTCTTATGCTTTCATATTAATCAGGAAGTTACTCATGATTTAAGATAACCACGAATCTCTAAGACTTCCATTGCATATATTGACATTCTCTAACAATTTTGTAATTATTTCTCAATAAATTTTTCTACTCAGCAATCAATTGTTATGATTGCAGAAAGAACAGCCTGGTTTTGAACATCAGGAAGTTTTGATGCCTCTCGTCCCTGCCCCAGAAATGGTAGCCTAACATATATTTTTTTGAGGTTTCTCAATTCACTACTTGCATACTTATTCCTTTGCATCATAGCTGCTCTCAATGGAAGAGCTAAGGAAGAGATACCTTACTGATCCTCGTCTTCCAATGTAAGATTTCTGACCATGCAACATCAGATAGTCAATATGCTTCTATAATCTACATATTTGTAATTGGTCATCTAGAATTGGGAACTGAGACTCCCAATATGGGTATGAATGTGATTATTGACACAGGTATGGATAAGTCAAATTTTTAAATTTGGTTACAGGTATCACTTGAAATGAAACAAATATGTGACATGGATATGGATACGACTAATCATGGAGGTTGATTATAGTTATTTTGTGTTTAATATTTTTTAGAGAGAGATAAGTATAATACAAATACAACATTTCCTTGAAGAGATACAAATACACTATAGGCTATTAACTTATTAATTTACAACTCATAAAATATAAAAAGGAAGAAAACTCACTCCCAATAACATATGCTGACACGTATTCTGTTTCTTTACCCTATCATTTGTATGGGTAGAACTGTACAAGCATGTTGTTAAGTATTTGAGTATCATAAATTGGGAATTTATGCCTTCAACGAGGTAGAGAAAAACCTGCTGATTTTAGATGTTTTATCATGAGCTGAATTGTCAAACAAGTGAAATTTGGGAAAAACTTTGAAATCCAAAGTCCACACAAATACATCATTGAGCTAGAGGTTAGCTTAGGTCTAGGTGTCAAAGAATAAAAGCAATATTCATAATTTAACGGATTCTTTATAAATCTGTCATATCAGATTATGTTAAAGATTAACTATCCTGTAATTGGAAGTTCTAGAATTTGAACCAAATATTGCCTCTATCTTGAATAACTATTTCTTCTTCACATTATACCATATTTCTTGGTTTTATAAATGGGTGATTTTAAATGATTAGTTAGATGTGAGTTGGCTAAGGCTAGGGAAAGAAAATCTAGAGATTTGAGTCAAGTTTATAATATCTTAGAGTTTTAGTAATATAAATTAAAATAAAAGGTCAGTGGTGTAGGTATTTTAGTAAGCTTTTTAATAAATGTATCATAAGAAGCTCTTACATATAAAATTTGGGTAGCAGTACAAAATATATAAACTATAATTATTTTAGAAGAATTAGTAGTTTGAAGGTAAAAAATTATTAAAAAAGTAAAACGTGGGATAACTATTGGATCAAATGGTATTCTCATCAAAAAAAGTCATTTGCTGATGACAGTTTTCAGTGTCAAAAGTAGGGTAAGAATTAGTTTTAAATTAGGATTATAAAGAGATATTTTAGAGTTTAGAGGATTTAAATTAAGTCAATCAAAAAAATGAATATATAAAGTGTAAGTTCAACAAAAATAGGTATAATGATGACAACATACAATTACATGGCCATAAGATTTATAGAGGTAAGACTTTTAAGTATTTAGGATTTATAATAAGTAGTAATGGAGAAATTTTAGAAGATATTATTCGTAGGATTAAAGTAAGATGGATGAAGTGGAGAAATAATTTTGGAGTGTTAAGTGATATAGGAGGATACCTTTAAAATTTAAAGAAAAATTCTATAAAATTGATTGTCATTTGACTATATTTAATGGTTTAAAATACTAAGCCATAAAGTATGACTATATGTAAAAATTTAGTATTATAGAGATGCAAATGCTTAAATGGATGAGTGATAATATTACGAGGGATAAATTAAAAAATGATTTTATTAAAAATAAAGTAGGAATTGCATCTATTAAAGATAATATAAAGAGAGAAATGGTAGGTGTTTTTTTTTTTTTTTGGTAGGTGATTTTGTCATGCCCTTGAGAGGTTAAAAGATATACTAGTTAAGAGAGGAGAATTAATTAGTTTAGAATAAACTAAAAGAAGTAGAGGAAGACCTAAAATTTCTTGGTTAGGATTTATAAAAAAAGATTTAAATTTATTTGATTTAATAAAAGTTTGGACCATAGAAATACATGAAAAAAGGGATTCATGTAGCCAACTCTATATGATAAGATTATGGCTTAGGTTGTTATTATTGTTAGACGTCAGTTTATTTCATGCTGGAAACTGATTTTTATCAGTTGTGGCCATCACTTGTTGATTCCCTGATTTTTCCCTTTAATTTGTTTTATGGTTCCCGTTTTTCAAAAAAAAAAAAAAACTTATTAACATTCCTTTCCTTGTTCTATGTTCCTCTGCATAAAATATTTTTCTAATTGCTTTGGGAAAAATCATACTCTTTCAAAATCATAAAAGATTTGCAAATCTTGCCTGGAAATACAGGGAAAACAGAAAAACAGCAGCTAGGACAAAGTTCGCCCCATGGCCTATAGAGATAAGATTTTGTGAGTCTAGTTCTTCAAATAAATCTCATCCAAGGTAAATTTGTAACTGCAATTGCCAGAATACTTTTTGAATGTGCTTAATATGCTCATATTTTTTTTTCTGAATTTCACAATATGTTACTCTCTAGTTTGCAGTACTGGTTTAGAGCAAAAGGAATTCTATCAGATGACCGAGCTTTACATAGGTGAGTTCCTGTATTTGACATCTTCAGAAAGGCACGTCCATTGTCTTTGATTGACTGTTCCATTTTGATCAAATAAATACCAGTATTTGGTCCCGTTTGCAATATTGAGTTGCTAAAGATGTTTCTCTTGTTCTAGAATCATATATGCATATTTTCTTCATATAGTTTACTACAATGTTAATGTTATAATGTATCTTCCAAGTCAATCTTGGTAGAAGTGCTTGTGCTTATTTAAACTTTTTTTTGCAGATGTGTTGTTGCATATGCCTCTGATTTTCTTTTTCTTAGTGTGGGTTTGAATCCTCATAGGAAGAAGGGTGTGAAGATGACCTGTCTTAGTTTGGGTCACTCGTAAGTCCTTTATGCCCTCTATTTCTCATGGACATGTAGTACTCTGTTATAGTGCTATCATTATGTTATATTTTGATTTCTCATAAACATTCTTTCATTTTTCAATATGGTTATATAGTTGTTAGGTTGTTTAGATGTAACCTCCCCACTTAAAGAGACGAAGTTTCATGTAACTAAACCTTTTTTGTACCTCAATTGGTAGGAGCATAGTGCATTAGATTTATTTTTCCTTAAAAAAGAATGAACCCTACAACCTTCATGGTAAAAACCGAAGTATCTAATAATGCATTGTGAACTTTGGTCAATTAAATATGTATATAGAAGTTTATATTACCTTACTGGAATATCCAAAAACAAACTATAGTCTATTTAACAAGCTTTTTTATAGATGATTTGCTAAATGCTTATGAGTGCCTTTCCATCAATATGAGGTTTGTGAAAGTCCATTGTATGCAATCTTACTTTCACATGGTAAAGTATGTTTGGAGAAACCCTGTTTTTGCATTAAGGTTTGCTCTCTTAACTATAAATAAGAGTAATACATTGCACTTGAAACCTAAATGATATGAAATTTTTGTTGTCACTTTAATACACCCAACTTCATTACACTGGTGAGTACAGATAATTAGGTAACAAATATCAGCTCATTAGAATTTTCATTAACATTCTTGGTTTGTCTCCTACAAAATACAAATGTTTTCTAATATCTTTGCTATATATTCAGGATATGGTTTCACAGGGAGTTTAAAGCTGATGATTGGCTGCTATATGTGGCAAGTTTCAGGCTTATCATCTATTTATACAATTCGCTCATTTCATTCCTTATAATTTAATATTCTTCCCGTGGATACAGATAGAGAGTCCTTCTGCTTCAGGTGGCCGTGGATTCTGTTATGGCCACATGTTTAATAAGAAGGGAGAGGTAATAAACTGCTGCTATAATTTATATTTCTTCTCTTGACTGAAATTTCTTATGACATTTTCCATGTGGATTTGTAGCTTATTGCAACCTTGGCACAAGAAGGTGTACTACGGTCACTAAAGTCACCAATCCAACCGAAGCTTTAACTTTCCCGTCCTTCAAATGGGTAATGCAATTTCTCTAATATGAATGTATTTGACTTCTTTTCATTTTTTGATTGTCTCATTTTATGCGATGGATCGGTCATGTTCTTGCAGGTGTTACAGCAACGCCAATATGATCAGCTAAATTGGGGTGCTATCACTATTGCTGCTACAATGCATTTTTGGGTAAGCCAAAAATGATATCTTAAAATCTTACTAGTGAGATATCATTTTCATTTTTAAATAAACCAATCAAAAGAGACAACTCTTTTTTGCTGCAATATTACCTTTTGGGTGGGGCGGTGTACGTTTGCATATATTCTATTTAAAATTTCTGTTCAATATAGGTTTCGTATGCTATTGAAAGAATGCTTCTTCTTTTTTTCTGACCATTTGCAGACGTGGAAAGGTTTGACGTTGAATATAAACTTCTAAGTTGGATTTAGTGGAAATTCATTCAGAAAGATTAACTAACTTCAGATTTAAAATTGAAGCAAAAAGGACCAAAAGAGCATCCTTGATTTCTTATGAATTCTACATGTTAGATCATTTTCATCGTTGCAGGCTTTGATAGATTCCACTAAACTGGCGTCAATTTACAGCTTGTTTGATAAACACATGTACACAAAATAGAAATGCTCAGACTTATTAGCATTTGCAACCATTAGTTCAGCACATTCCTTTATGAAGCTCGGTTATGATGTGATTAATGATAAGAAGGTTGCAGAACAAATATGAAAACAGGCACAAATTTACTTGCTATCTGGATCAAACACTGTATATGTAGGATCTGTCTGCAAATTATACTTGAATAATTATGTTTTATTGGACATAATATAAATTAGAAAAGCTCTTTAAAAATATCAAATAAGAAAATAATTCTTAACTTAATAGAGTGTAGTGAACTTCATCAATATTTCGAATGTTAAGGGGGACCAAACATTAAACAAAGTCCTTTGAAAACAATTGCACTTGTCCAGGGCTTCACAGGTTGAAGTTCCAAATGATGCTTCCGGGAAAGAAAACAAATCAATGATGTAGCTTATCTTCCCTTTTATCTATTACACCTTAAAGAAAGAATATATTGCCAGATAAAATATTATTGATATAAGAAATAGAAAAAAAAAACAGTTTCTCTGGTACGAAAACTTCTACCGGTAGCTCCAAACACTACGTTGCCATCCAACAAGCAAGGGCAAGACTTGATCCACGGGTTTTAGTCTAATATGATCATAACCTATGATAATGTTTTTTTACTGAGGTTTTGTTTGTTTCAACTTTAACATTAATTTCACATAAATTTCTATTATCATTATTATTATATAAACTTAATGTACAAATTTTTACTATTTTAATTACTATGTAACTCTAACTTTATTTATCTTACTAGTTTCAACTTTAACTATGTTTAATTTCCGAAATTGACTAGAATTTTCTTCGAACAAAACCTAAGTTCACTATGACAGCAAAGTGTAGTGAATTGAGTGGGTAGATGTCATAGGTGCTTCACAATAATCAATCAAATACTGATCATTTACATGTGAAATTGGGGACAATATCTTTTTCTTTGATCTTTTCACCTTGTAAAATAACTTTTAGGGTCCGTTAATGTCGGATAGAAATGCAAAAATGAAAATAAAAAGTGCAAACGGAAATTAAAAAAATAAAGGGCATTAGTACCAAAAGTATAGACGAAAATTAAAAAACAAAGAGCATTAGTGTCTGACAAAAAATACAAATAGAAATTAAATTTCTATAAATCTGTTAATATAACAAAGTTTTTACATAACTTATAATTGCAGTTAATAATAGTTACTATAACAGTTTTGAATTTAATACATTTCTTCCATCCCACATAGATATAGCAATATTTTCATGCATTTTATTTATTATTTCTTTGTGTTGCTCTTGACTTAATCCTGTAGTAGTGTTTATTTCAGGATCTTCTTCAGTAAGTTGTCTATTTGTTTCAACATTCATGTATTGTAGTTCATTTTGTAAATTTTCTAATAAATCTGTCTTATCTGTTTTTCAAATAAAATTGTAAATAAGAAAGTATGCACCAACTATCTTAACTTGTGTTTCAATTGGATAAGGCATATGACTACGTAAAATTGGAAATCGATGTTTGACTACTCCAAACATACATTCGATTACTGTTCTCAATTGTAAATGCTTGTAATTATAATTCTCTATTGTATTATTTGAAAGATGAAGTCAATCATACTTTGATAAGTGATATCTAACTCTATGATAAGGATAAAGAAACTCTGGTCGATTTAGATAACCAACATCCACCAAGTAGAACTTACCTAAATGAAAATTTGTATTAGATATCAAAAGGAAGCATATTTTACATTATAAAAAGTTAATACCTAGTGGCACTTAAACCATTTGGCCTACTAAGTGCATCTTGAAGGATTCGTACATCAAACATAGATCCTTCCCGTCTAGCAAGAACATAAATAAATTTCATGTCAAAGTTACAAACACCCATCACATTTTGTGATAATTCACTTTTTCTATTTCTCCACCTTGCCGATTCTTGTCCATAAATTATTGCTTTTACATGTGTCATCAATTTCGAACAAATCATCAACCTTCACATTATACAAAACCTAATGGAATCTTTTCTATTTTTGGATTTCCATCAGATACAAATCCTCCTCTTAATATCATTATTATTGTATAAATTTTAATATATAAATTTCTATCATTTTAAATTTATTTAATTCTTAGAGTTAGTTAAGAATTCTTTCCAGATATACCACAAGTTAATCAAAACGTAAGAATATTTTATATTATTGTTCACAGAATCACGTGTGTAACAAGAAGGCATCATCGTCTTTTTTGTTTACTGAGAGGCAAAACAAGAGGGAAAAGAAAGTTTTAACCATTTTAACTTTTACTGGAGTTATAATTTTATGATTTTAAATTAAAATTATATGAAACTGCTGAAATTCCAAACAAACGAGACATTCCTAATATTGTTTGACGGTTGGAGGTAAAGAAATTGCAGTTTACACGAGCAAAAAGGACGATAGAATATTGTTTGTGATTGTACAACCAAAAAAGCAAGACGGTTTACAAAAAGCAAGCAATGAAATTCCAGAATGATTGTTTGTGAAATTCCAGAATCACGGAAAAACAGCAAGCAAACAATTTCCATGAATGCGAACAAGTACGTATAATAACTACCATAATATGAAAAAAGCAACTACGTAATGTAGAGAACTAAGAAGAGAACCCAAATAACAACATCAATGTCAACATAAAACCGATTTTCAGAAACCGAACACATCCATTATTTGGAGTTCACTAATTATCCCGGTCAGGCATTTCAACAAACAGATTGCGCTCAAACCCCTCTCGGCCCTTGCTTCTCCTTCTAGAAGCAAATATCCTTCAGTTTGCTTGCAGTCTCTTCCCCTGCAGAATACTGAAGGAAACCCAGAAATCAAAAAAATAAATAACAACACTTTGGATGGCAAAGAAGAAGAACAAGACGCGGTAGTTTTTTGTTTGTTGGTTGGTTAAAAATGGTCTCTTCGGAGACTTCTGATAAAATTGGTTGGTTAAAAATGAAACACCTTGTTGAGGACCCAGACAGCATGGTCGTAGGTTCTGCGGAAGACCTCGTCGGCATCGTCCTTGTGCTCGACTTCTCTGTAGTTGACGAAGTTCTCGCGGGCGTACTTGGCGTAGTAAGATCTCGTTTCCTGTGGCAGCTTCCGTACAAGCCTCAGGACCGCACTGTACGCTCTCAGCCCCCTCTTCATCTCTTCTCCACCAGTAGAACGAACCAAACCAACCGACCACGCTAAAAAAAACGCCAATATGTTATAGGCCAACCGAGATGGTCGTGTGCTTCTATATTTTTTTTAAAAAATTAAAGT
Organism: Amphibolis antarctica; assembly: GCA_024699675.1. Taxonomy (NCBI): domain Eukaryota; kingdom Viridiplantae; phylum Streptophyta; class Magnoliopsida; order Alismatales; family Cymodoceaceae; genus Amphibolis; species Amphibolis antarctica. Next base: position 28,995 of record JAMKPZ010005114.1, on the reverse strand, counting down.
AGAGGTATTAAATTAAATAAAAGTGCCACAGATCAAAGTTCATAGAAACAAGCACACAAAAAAAAATGTGGAGATAGCCGAAAACGGCTTACACGAAAATCAGATAGATGATTAAAGCTGAAGGAAACGAAGCCCAAAGAAGCTGAGGAAACTCCAGTTATTTTTCCTTTCGATCGAAGGTTGATGGTTGGATCAAGTAGCGGTAGCATTATCTTGGAAGGAAGTGTGATGATCAGTGTCTTATTTAAAGTGCTTTTGTTAATAAAGTATTTTAATTTCAAACAAAAAGTTAAAAGTTAAATTTTATAATAAATTATAAAAAATTTATATAAAAAAATTTATACGATGATAATACATAAAAATTTATACAAAATTCTAACTTAATCCTTAATGGAAACTGAAAATTTCAAAACCTTAAATTAGACGTCATTTAGAAGCTCAACTCCTTCACACCTGTACGAGAAACAATTCGAACCCATGCCAGTTCGAAAAAAGAAAAAACTAAATTTTGAATTGTCCTGAGAGTTCTCTGTATTTTAGCTGGTACGTCTATGGAATTTGAATTTTTGGCAAAACACAATAATAGGGTAATTAATTATACATAATCGAAGTTATCTTTTATTTTTAAAATATTTATATAATAAATATAGTTTTATATTTACACAAGCATCCAATATTTAAGTTTAATATACACATTAACAATTAAAATTATTTATAGAATGTATAAAAAATATAAATTCAGATGAAAATATATTTTTTATTTGAATTTATAGTGTCGTCAATAGTCAATCATAATTTCACTAAACTTTATAAGAACGTGATAAAAGAATAATAAATATAATAACAAGATTATACAACACGATGGCTATCACAAGCGGCTCAACATGACGTCCATGCTATCATTTCTAGGCTGATTTTCTGTATTTTAACATGTGTATGTCTACAATATTTCACGTTTTTCTTTAATTCCAAAATTAATATTTAAAATACGTGAGAAAATTTTAATTTTTAAATTTTAATTTTTTTTTTTTAAAAAAAATTCTATGTGAAGATTGCCTTTTTCATTCAAAATAATCACCAATCGGTAGTGAGTGTATCCTTTTACTTTTAAATTCTTGCCGACATTAAGATGTTGGCCGCATATTTTTTAAAAATTTTATACGTGTGACACCAGCGATCTTATTGAAAAAATTATATCGCATGATTAATTCAACTACTACGAAATTTTCACTTAAAAGTCAGTCTTATTAATATGTCAAACCCACTTCAATGCTAATCAATGCTACACGGCATCAACATCAAATGGCATTAGTTTTGAGACATCATGTATCATCAAATGCATACACTCCAAGTAACCATGTGCGTCGAGAGCTCTACTACTTTTTTTAAAAAATTCTTCCAGTTGTATTTTCTATCAAAAAAAATGTTGAACACAAAATGATCAAAAAATACAAAGATTCAGGAAAGGTTACCATCCCCACACAACAAATGCAATGAAGGTATGGTTAACGACTATCCTTGTGGTTGATGATGGATTGAACTCAGCTCGTCCATCTAATTGACTCACTCAACAGGTTGCCATCTAATTGGCGTTGGCAAATTATATCTCATCTGGTCAAAAACAACCTTACTAGCTGATAGATCACTAACTAAAAAAACAACCATAGTTCAATGCTGAAAATTGTGTAGCAAGTTTACAGCGCAAATTTTGTACAAGGACACTGATAACATACCAGATGATCGGTGATGAACCAAAACATTAACTGTGTTTAAATGCATCCCAAATAGTTCCTAACAGGTCTGCGGTGGAAATTTTGTACAACGGCATTGACAAACATATTAGATGATTGGTGATGAACAAAAAAAACATAAATGTATCCTAAGTAGTTCCTAACCCATAGAGAAATATTAATCATCCTATCCAAAAACATAAAGACTAGGCACAAATGCAATTTGTAACTGAACATGATCGCTTCCAACGGAACGTGAAAAAAGTAACTCCCAAAGGAAGAGGCAATTGCTTGATGAACATCCGGAGGAAACTTAAGCAACAATTTCACTTTCTACCAGTTCCTATGCGTGGCTTGCCCTTGACCTCTGACTCCTGATAATCAATGAGTACAAAGAATAAGCAGAAATCATGATGACAAATTGTTAATTTGAATATTCACCACACGAGTAAAGGATTTTATGGGCTCCCAATATCAAGATATGTACGGTAATAAAGCTAATTTGAACAGTAACACGGTATATTTCTCCACATAACAATATCAAGTTAACATCAATGTACTGCGGCATTCCAATTTGACAGGAGAAAGGAGAAATACGTTATATTTTTATCAAAAAAATTGTAAGTTTTAACTAATCAACCTTTTAATAAATTCATTCTTATCTATAATGAATCAGATATGGAGGAAATTGTCAATTGAAGGATGAAATATGGTTTGCGAGATGGTTGTAATCTAGGTTATATTAATACATATATCACATTTAACAAATAGTTTTCCTAGCCATGTTGATTTGCTTGGAAAGTATGCAAAGTTGATATCTCACGCACGATTCCAACCATCTGATGTTTTAAAACATTAAGAAACCTTTGCTACATCCAAAAGGGTAATTGCAGGCTTCCAAGAAATCGGTCCCCGGAGAATGGTGTGAGGGTATTTGTTACAGTGAAACTTATGGACTTTAGCACTACATTTAGTTCCTATTATGTCCATAACTTATTTATACTATTGTAAAGAATAATTCAAATTAAATGTTGGAAATTATGAACGTTATAATGAATTTAGCAATTAAATTCAATTATTGAATTAATAGTTGATTTAGACAAATATTTTATCATCGTATATTTAAACATATTATTATAGAAAGCGTCATTTATAAAATGATACCATGAGCTTTACCTCGGTCATATTTTGATCACTGGAACTTTAAAATGCATCAATGCAGTATCTTGTACTATCATTTTATCTCTATACTTTTTAATGTCTAACACTATCAGTATTTGTTTATGTAATTATTGTTATTCCCTTATACAAATCGTGGAAGTTGGGGTACAGCAACGGTAATCCAGAGGTCGAGGGGCACTTCTTCAGCCTTGAATATGTCTACGATGTCATTGGCATCACAAGGGAGTTGATAAATCAAAACTAAGGTGCCAAAGTCAAAACCATGAAAAGATGGGGTACCTAACAAAAATATTCAAGTGGCAAAGAAATGGTTTAATGTACTGAAACTACTTTAAAATCTAAGGTACCAAAGTGAAACATGAGCAAAGTTCAAGATACCATTTGCTAAACAATATTTATTGAAATTCTCAGTATGAAAATAAAAGCATGTTGCTTAAGCCGAACAATGGAAAATTTGTAACTTGATATGCACATGATAAGAAAATTTTCTTTTGACTTCTACCATAAAATATATAAATTCTTAATTTTCATGTGGTATCTATAAAAACTTCCATTAGATTTCATGAATATGAAATAAAATTGGCACATAAGGAAATAATTCATTGGCTTTTTGTGGCTTGCACAACATTATAGTCATTTTTTCTATCTAGTTGATGATAAAAAATAATTTTATAATATTATTGGTGATGATGGCATTGGAAAAGGACCCTCTTTTCTCAGGTAATGAATGGGCTAAGAGTGTATCAATACACAGGCTCACCCTTCATTAAAGTATGTACCTAGAAAATTCCTTTTAAGGAAAGCAATTATCAAGAGCATTCAGAATAAGACAGGCATTTTTCCTTACAAAATTGAAAATAACATGTTCAAACAATTCAGATTCTTAATATTTTGTAGCTGACACTCAATGGAAGCAGAATATAACCTAATGGAGAACAAGAATACCAACCTGAGGTGAATGCAGGTAAATATATGATTTTGCTGTAGCAGGATTGTGATTTTCAGCACCTTTGCTCCAGTCATAGCAAACCTGTAAGAGGGTAATGACAATAACATGAAAATCTCCATATGAAAGAATTAGAGGAAGAGAATAGAGAATAAGGAACTATGCTAACATCAGGTCATTAGGAAAATTAGTGAAATAAATCGAAATCTGAATAACAAAATTGTGCTAATCAGCCAACCGTAATATCTAGGAAAGGAAGTCATCATGCCTCAACTTCCCATCATTCATTACAGGTAGTCTCAGGTGTTCTATCAATTTGCTTCTTATCATCAACAATGTCAATTTCCAAGATGGTAAAATATACTCTTATTATATAGACAACTTTATTTAAAACAGTAATGAAACAAAAAAAATGAATTTTTAGTGACCTAGGTAATAATTGTTTACCTAAAATATACAAGCAAGTGTAAAAAAAACACAAAAGCCCATTTTGCAAGAAAAGGACTTTTCATGAATAAGTGAAAAAATAACTATGCTAAAGTCAGATAAGGAAAACTAGTGAAAGAAAATGAAATCTGAACAGAAAAAACATGTCAATCATCCAATTGTAAAAACAGGAAACTAATCATGCCCCGACTTTTTATCATGGACAAAATGTCAATTTCCAAGATGCTAAAATGTACTCTCGTTAACTATATAATTTTATTCAAAAAGGTACATCAACAATGACAACAATCTAAACTATAATCCCACTACATGAGATCAGTCATATAAATCCTTTACTTCTAAGTATTTCTATATATTGTCAAATTTTCAATTAAATTATATAAATTTATATCTCCTCTTACATTTCCTACGTAGTTTTAGACCTACCTCTATTTCTTTTAATTTCTTTTGCACTAATTAATTATTTCCTCTTAACAAGTGCACTCCTTGGTTTAGTAAGTATATAACCAAACCATTTAAACCAATTTTCTCTTATCTTATATCCTAAAAAGGTGCAACTTCTACTCTATTCCTAAAAAGTTCATTTTTTAGCTTATCCTTAGTATTATCAATTATCAAGTATATATATCTCAACAATACTAACTTTTTACACATACTCATGTTTTATAATCCAACATTTTGGATAACCTCGATTACTAAAATGCTAGCATATATATAATACTAAGGGTCCATTCAAAGCTTGCTTATTTAAGGTATTTTTTAAATGAGCATTTATCAAGCTCCAAACATGTCAAGCTTATCTCCTTTATTGAAAAGGCAGGATTCCATCTTAACAGTTAAAATGAATGCTTTTCTATAAGTTGCCACCTTCCACTTATTAAACAACTCCTTTGAATTGTCTGATTTTTCCACTTACACCCTTATCATATAAGCTTATTACAAAATACAAATGAGAAATTATGAATATTACCTTGATGATGATAACAAAGACAATAGCAAAATAACAATGTCTATTAAATGATAAAATTACGGAAATAAAATTACAATAATAAAAAATGATAATAAAGATAATTATAATTACAATCATTATCATGATTTTGTTGATAATGTTGTTGCTTAGATGTCAATAAGATAATACTAACATATTTTATCCTACAAATTTTAATGATAATACTAATAATACTAGCTTTTACTTTTTAAAGATATCAATAAGATAGCTTATTAATAGGTTGCCAATAAGGATTTCATGCCAATTCACACTTTGGATTCCTTGAACTTACACATTGAGGGAGAACATGTATTACAACATGGAAGATGTATTGATATGATAATACAAACAAAAATTTGTACCATAATCCCACTAAGGTATTGATGTGATAATATTTGGATTAATGCTATAGATGGGAAATATCTTACCCATTAGCTTACAACCCTAAAATCATGCCAAAGATGATACTAGTGTAATTATGTGTGAAAAAAAAAACCAGCTTTACCTTAGAAAAAATATTGTTCAAGATATTTGGTAGAAAAACCATACCTTTACCAAGAAACCGGAAAATCATACAATGACATCATTTAGCAATTGACTACAACTAACGCAAATACTTACAGCATAAGCAAATATTGAGCCATCTTGATTAAAAGTGCTACAGGGGATTGGCAGGCTACATCTGGACATAGCCTGTAAAATAACTCAAAGATTAAGCACATACTCAAACATGTAGATTTCATAGAACAGCAGTAGAAAACACACTTTTAGGTTAAAAAATATTTTCAAAAATAAACATAATACTTGAAATTTGTATGGAAAGAATATGAAACAATTTAATGTATGAAAGATTTAAAAATTAAGGAAAAAGACTACAGCTAAGATAGTCAAAAAATGCTTTTGCAAGGTTTTAAACATGATGATGATATGCAATAATGATGAAAATGGAGAAAGAATCAGCAATAAAATAAGCAATATAACAACCATTATCAAGCCATCAGATCTAGTTAATAGCCAAATGTTGTGAGCATTTGAGTGATATTTCATTTGTCGCTTCATACTTATGAGACATATTTATCCACACACCCCTCCCATAAAAAACCATTGTTTTTTGGAAAAGTAGTATTTTATTAGATAATAAGGTTCTTCCGTCAAAAAGAATGGATTAAGAAATCCCACAAGAAAAGACACCCAACATAACTCACACAAGCAGATGCACCCAAAGCCCAATCAATAAATGTTTTCAAGAAAATAATTAGAAGCTCTTAACTATTACAAGACTCACCCCAAAAGTCAATATTTTTCTATATACCACACAGACCAACACAGCATGAATAGATAACGGTCATTGATGCTTCACCTCATTCAAACTCTCTTCAATGATATCCATGATAGCAAGAATCAGGGTATCAAAAGAACCAAAGCAAAGGCTGTCTAGAACAACCATAGGCATCAATGACTTTTAGACAGACTGCATGACCCTGCATGCAAAGAAAAGATGGCCCCTATCCTCTTCGTCTTGATTGCACAGGGAGGAAAGCAAATCATTGTCTCTAAACCACTAATTGCACCTGGTTTTGGTAACAAGCCTGTCATGAGCTAGCATCCAGATGAAGAAGTCAACCACCTGTAGCGATCTGCATCTCCAGATCAACCTGAATGGCACCCAACATGCCCTATCTGCTCGGCTTTAGGATAGAATGACATTTTGGAAACTGTAAAATGGCCAGATCTATCAACGCCCCAAAAGACCATGTACAAACCCTATGCAGGCTTCCCTACAAATTCCAACATTTGCAATAACTGTTGCAGAACGCATCCCTCCGATACCAGTCTGTTATGATCTTCGTGTATCTCATGGAGTCTCACCGAACAGCAGACACTTGGAGGCGGCAGTCTCTCCAATGACAGCTGTGTTCTGTGGTGGTCACCGCCAGGTCTTAAGTGACAATGTAATTTTAGAGCAGCATTCACTGCCGATCTCCGATCGGCTGCATGTATTTATAATTCATAAAAAACAGTTAATGGGCCACGTCCAAACGTCAAGCCCATGTTTTAATACACGATCACAATAACTAACATAGCCACTTACACCACACAGACCCTCAACCTCAATCAACATAACAGCAACCTCAACCAACATAACTGACATTATTACAAACACCATGACAACAACAATAACATAACTGCAACATAACCGCTGCCTCGTGCACTAGACATCCCTCAGGCACGTGACAATATCACCTACTGTATGAATTTTAAGATTTCTTCTCAAATCAAGGTTCATGGCCAGGAGTTGCCTTCCCATGTGCCTATTTCACACACTTTGGCATCCTTGCTTCTTGACAGATTATAACTATTAGGAAAAGCAGTGGCCAAGTCCACCCCATTCACCCATCCGTCATGCCAAATTATATACACCCACCATCTCCAGCAGTGCAAACTATATCATTCTGGAAAAAGATTTTAGAGAGGAAATTGCAGTTTTCCAGAAAGAATCTAGAACTTGCAGATACATCCGTTTTTGTAGTTTGCACTCCAAAGAGCTTGTTCATCAGTATGAAGTTCCCAAAGCCATTTGCACATCAGACCTTGTTCAAAGTGCACAACAGTCTGATTCCCGGTCCCTGTTCCCCGATGCCCCTCTGAAGCCACCTCCTAAATCTCTTTAAGGACCTTGACAACTCATGCAGGAAGAATGAAGACTGACATAAGGAAAACTGGGATGCTACGCAAAGCACTTGTAAGAAGTCCTTGCCACCCAACAAAAATAAGAAAGCAGTAGCACCCTTTCCATTCCCTCTAGTCTCCTTTCAACCTTGTAAATTACGTCTCTGGTCCAATGTTTTGAGCTTCTTACAGGAGAAGAGTGATAGGCCAAGGTACTTGAGAGGTACATTTAGCACCTTACAATTTAAAATGAATGCTACCTCTATAAACATTTCATGGCTTGCATTTACCCTAATAATTAAGCTTTTAGAAAAATTGATCTTTAGACCTGAGAGCAACACAAACATCCATAGAATTCGTTCTCTTGACAGATCATTGAAAAAAAGTGAGCCATCCATTTATCGAAGAACTGAAGCAGACTTTCAGATCCCCTGCACCACACCCCAGGAGGCAATCACATTCAACCCTAAGATTAACAGCAAAGGGAATAATGGACTCCACTGTCTTATGCTCCACTGGAAGTGAATGTATCCCCTTCCCTTGCCATTGACCAAGACAGAACAATGGACTAACCTGAAGATATTTATCCACTCAAACCACTTCCTTGGAAAAGCATCGAAACTGCAACATCTCCAATAGAAATTTCCAGTTCAAATTATCAAGTCATCCGATAAATTGCTGGATAAATGGACTCGGAACCATTTATCTGTTTAGTGTGTATATATATATAATATATAGTTGTACAGTTATTACTCTATTAATCAATCATAGTATTATCTCCTTCCACTTGGTATCAGATGCAAGGTTAGCCCTAATCCCCTTTGTCCACCTTCACCAGCGGCTTCTTCCTCTGCCTACGCCTACACCTCCACCTGAGCCTCTTCACCAACCTTTTTTTTCTTGTTGCCCCCTTGTGATGAGCAAGTTGTCAGAGACTCGAGAACAGTCTCTACCCGGTCTCTCCTCTCTAGCTCTCACACCTCCACCCGTGGAGCAGCCCTATTCTTACAAAGTTGGGTGTTTAGGTTCCAGTTCCTGTGGCTATGCACTGTGCCAATCAAACTACTATTTACATCAGTAGCAACAACACTTTTCGTGAAAGGACAAAACACATTGAGATTGATTGTCACTATATTCGAGAACTTGTTGAAAGATCATTTGCACACCCTACACTCACTCACTCCTCAAATCAAATTGAAAATATGTTCACCAATAGTCTTAATGTAAGGGTGTTCAATCACTTTCATAACAAATCGAGAATGTTCAATATGTACCTTCTAGCTTGAGGAGTGTTGGATAGATGAACCTAGATCCGTTTATCTGCTTAGTGTATATATATAGTTTATATAGTTATTACTCTGTTAATCATAGTATTATCTCCCTCCATTAAACTTTTGTCATGCACCCTGTCATCAAATGATAATACTCTGTCAGTGACTCCTGAGCTGTAACAAATCCATCCACCAGCAAATGGGTCCTCGACAAAAGCTAAGAGCTGAATGAAAGAGCTTGCTGACAACTTTGAGAAACCTATTAGTTAGGACCTTTGTGATGATCTTCATGGTTGGCTGAGCTGGTTATGTCCTCTAATGAGCAGGACACTCTTTTAAACACAACAACATACCAAGTTAACTAGATCAACAACGAAAGTGGCAACCATTAGGAGTAAGCCCGTGAATGGATCTTTGAAATCCAAAATTTGATTCAATTTTGAATCCACTTAACATGAAATGATCGAGATCCAAAATCTAAAAGACATCAACTGGATTTTGAATTTCATATCTAAAAGCCATATGAAATGAATTAGGATGCATATGATATTAAAATCAAATACGAATTTGTTTATCCATTTAATCAGATATCAAAGTATTTAACAAAATTTATATTTATTATTTTATTTATAAATTTACTGTTTTATCATTATAATTTTATTTATTTTTATTTTTTGATATAAAATAATCATATTTGCATTTGAGTGTCCTGATTCAGATATTCAAATTAAGCTTTTGAGAAAATAAAATATGGTATATCAATATAAAATGGTCAACAAATTTAGATTTTCAGCTTTGGATTTTCGAAATAAATTTTTTGAAATTTCAGATATTATTCAAATTCAGACATTCAGATTGAGTTCTGCCAGATTTAGATATTATCCAAATTTGGATAAATCCATCAGAAACAGATTTGGATATTTAAATATTTATCCAAATATTAATTAGACAGATTCAAATACAGGTCTGTTCCATTTGAATCTGCTCCATTCAAACCCCTGATCAGGGGCAACCAGTGCTTGGCCGCCATCAATTTCCCTTTGATCAGATGATCAACCTCTGTAACCAGATTCTCCATAGACTGGATCCAGTCACTTGTGAAAACTTCTGTCAGACCTGTCTACACAGCTGGACTTGCAAGACAAGTGGTTCATGTCTTCATCCATTATTCCACAGAACACACTTCAGATCAGTCGTATGTGACCAATCACTCCCTCTAACCAGAAGAAGTTAATTACAATAGTTTCATTGGAATATATATATATATATAAACTTCTATTAGAAGCTACCTAATCCCAACTTTTGGTAAAAACTGAAATTGCTCACAATTTCACTTTTCCAAAAGCAAACTGATATTCCCAAAAATTGAGTGATATATTTCATTTCGGATGGCACTTGCAAGACAACTTTTAGGAGAAGCCATGCCTAAGGGCTATACCTCAAATGATTCCAAACAAACTCTTATGTATATTTCACAACTATTATTTTAATCAATGTATAGAAATAAGCTAGATTTTTTAAATAATTGTTACTACATATAATATATGTAACCTAGGTTAAAAATGTTGTTTGGACTAAAAACGCTAGATGAAAAAAAATGAATTTAAAATCTTTGTTTTTAAAACATCAACTTATTTTTATATGCTGGATTAAAATAATCGTTATTAAACAAACTTTTGTCTTTTGATAAGGTAGCAACTTGAAAAGAATACACATTAGCAAAAAACCATTGAATCACAGTAAAACAAAGTGAATCACAAAGGTAAGAGTGAGTGCTCAGCCCATTTGGAAAAACACAATTTTCATTCTTACAACAAGACAAGTACTAAAACAATGAAGCAAACCTTTAGCCTTTGCTTGCTATCCTTGTCCCAAAAGTTGAATGCACCATCCGATCCTGCAGTCGCAAACGTATGATGCACCTAGCATAAAGAAAAGCAATATCACCCCTGGACTGCTTAGAAGACATGTTTTGTGAGGTCATCATTCCCAAAAATTAGTAATATTTTTAATAAGATTCAACATATCACTTTTGGATTTCAATCACTGTGGACTTATGAAGGTTGACTTTCAAACCTGTAATAATCTTACCAAATACCATAAGAACAACTACCAAAGTTTTGACATGCTAGTGGTCTTTTTTAGAAGAATAAGGTATCATTTTATATTACAAGAAAAACCAGAATACGCAAATTCACTGACTGGCCCAAAGGCCGGTCTGCCCCAGAATACACATTTGCATAAGAAAGATTTCCACCCAGAAACTAAAAAGACTCAAAGAGTTCAATACTATCTCAATCACATCCCTGTGGTCACCAGAGAAAAGAACAGCATTTCCAGCATTCTAGATACTCCAGCACGGGTTGTGAATGGCCAGGAGAAACTTGTGCTTGGCCTTTGATAATTACCCCAGGACCAACAGCCTGAGCTCCTTCAGCATACTCCAGCCCATTGAATCACAAATCTGCCTTCCTATTGCATTACTAGGGGGATGCTAGCCCTTTTCCTAACTATGCACTGGAAAAAAAGATGACCTTGATCTTCTCCTGCTTGAGAGCATAGCATGCAGCTCAAGGCCACTTACCAATACTTTGTGAAAAGTATTGGAAAAACACCTAATCATGGAATAGTTGATTTTTAACCAGGATACCATCACAAAGTTTTGAAACAAGAACTTAAAATTTGCAGTCTGTTATAGCATGTCCCTGAAGAAATCAGTGTATCTTCTGCATACTGCAGTATACGCGTTCTTTAACATAATAGAAAAGACATTGGCCCCTAAATCGAACTGCAAAGATGGTAGCAGATCCCCTTAACATGCACCTCTGTCAAAAGAGAATCTCCAACAAGATCAGTCATTGACAAACACAAAAGCAGTAGTCAAGCAAAAGAAATTCTTATCCACACCACCAGCGTTCAAGGAAACCCAAAGCCATGCAGACCAGCTACCTGGAAGACCAATTCATCTTGTTGAAGAAACCTTTTCGGAAATCAATCTTGCAAAAAAATCCTGGTATTTTCCTCCTGTGATACTCAAAGAGAGACTCTTGAGCAGCAACAAGCCTAATGAGTAAATCTCTACCTGTGATAAATGCTAAGTGAACCAGGCTCACCTACTTTTCAATAGTCACCAGACCCTGTTAGTGAGAACAATAATGATATTCATGGATGAATTCATGAGACTTATGGGTCACTCAGAATCTTCTTAGCACCGGTGACTTTTGGAACAAAGAAAATAAAAGAGTGATTGGTGCCCTCACAGCCTACATTCTGCAAAGAGGTCCATCAAATCATCTTTACCCGTATTACAAAAGATTTTGAAGAAGATCTAGGTATACCATTTGGTAGAATTTAAGTATTATAGTTTCCAATGTAAATGGATTTAGTCTCACATTGATTAGAGTTGTTTGTCATAAGTCTTGCAATCTCTATATACAGATGTATAATCTTTATTAGTAGAACACAATATATCTTCCACCAATTACAACTTGGTATCGGAGCTTAGGTTTTGGAAGTCCCAATTAGGAAAAACCCAATGTGGGAGAAGGGATTGTAGTCATCACCCTCCTTTCTGCCACCCCACAACTTCTCCTATAGCCCTTTCTCTTGTGGTTCCTCTCTCCCAAGGTTCCTCTTGCCAGATGTTGCGACAACTCCACCCGACACCCCTCTTCCAGTGCTTTCCAATGTCGATCTTCTGCGGCTCTCTCTTGGTCCATCATCTCTACCACCTTCTCTCCCGTCATCAACTCTTATATGGTTTTCTTCCACTGATTTCCGCAATCTCCTACCTATCCTCCCATCGTTGCTGTCGTCAAACCCCATTAAGGTTGCAGACAAGGAAAAGGTGAGGAAAGAAGAAGATGAAGGAAAAAAAAGGAAAAGAAAGTTATAAAGGAGAGAAGAGAAGGTGTCGTGGAGCACGTGCAAAGAAAGGGAGAGGAAGAAAAAAAAGGGGGAGAGAGAGAAAAATTAAAAAAATGGTGGAAGTAAAAAAAAATCAAACAAATTATGAAAAGGAAAAAAGAAAGAAAGATCCCTATTATCTATCATCCAATATTTTTGATCTTAGGATTTATGGATACTTCAATTTAAAAATTCATACTACTTTGAGGTTAGTGAAATGCCTCACATTCAAAATCCACACTATTTTAAGGTTTGTGGAACACCTCTTATTAACAATCTTACATCAAATTTCTTTTATTGGATGACTGATAAAATTTATATTTGTAGAAGTATATATGTAGGTCTTTAGGTATTTTACTTACACAATATTGCTACTACTTAAATTTTTACCTATCATGTATCTTCTTTGTTTATATTCTTATGTATAAGTCTATTGCAAGTTCGATACTCCAACTTGAGGGGGAGTGTTAGAGCTTAAGTATTAGGGTTTCCAATGTAAGTAGGTTTAATCTCACATTGATTAGTGTTGCTTGTCATGAGCCTTGTAACCTCTATATAAAGATATATAATCTTTGTTAGTAATACAACACATCTTCCACCAATTTCAACTCCAACAAGACCAAAACTCTTCTCACTCTCCATCCCCTACGTGACCATATTTATTTCTTCTATATTAAACTTCTCAATAAGCACCTGTTGGTCTAGTCCTGAAAACTAAGGCAAACCTTCTGTGCTCCAGTTAGAACAAAATAAATTATTATAGAATTTGGCTAATGCATTTCCCACCACTGCACCTTCAAGCCACTGCCTCTTGACATTCATCCTGCCAATAGAGTTCAATCTCCTCCTGTTGTCAGCACTTTTATGAAAAAAAATTGTGTTATCATCAACTTGCTCGAGAAAGAGTGGTCTCGATCTGGTTCTCCAATACTCCTCTTCCTGTTGCATGAGGGTACCCAAGTCATGTTTAGCCTGTTGCCTTTTCTCAATCTCCCACTCCAATGGTAAATCTTCATCCTCATGACAATCCAACTAGGAGATGATCATTTGAGGAGTTAGCACTTTGTAGCCTTTTCTCCTTCAAACACATCTTCCATTTTAGAGATTCCTCCTTGACTCTCCTATGTTTTGTTGAAATTCTGTTCATTGCATTTACCTTTAGCTCCTCAGCCCAAATCTTCTAGACGATATTCCTACAATCCTAGTCCTTCAACCAGCCCAGCTCTAACCTGAAAGGACACCAAAATTTCCTGCCCTTCAGCTTGACCAGGAAGGGGATATGATCTGAACATGTCCTAGGAAAAAACTTCCCTTTAACAAGAGGGCATCGTGCATGCCAGCCACTGTCAACAAGAATTCCATCTAACTTTGATAAGGTCAGCAGTGAAAAAAAGTTAGACCAAACAATCTGTGATTTTCAATTGGAAGACATCAAGTTCATGGATATTGGTCCAACTTGAAAATTGTTGTCTCCCAAGAGCACATATGCAATTGAAGTCACCCAACAACATCCATGTATCTAACTTTGATAAGGTTGGCAGTGAAAAAAAGTTAGACCAAATAAATCTGTGATTTTCAATCAGAAGACATCAAGTTCACGGCCCTTGGTCCAACTTCAAAATTGTCGTCTCCACTAGAGCACAAATTGCAATTGAAGTCACCCAACAACATCCATGAATCTAATTTTAATAAGGTTGGCAGCGAACAAAAGTTAGATCAAATAAATCTGTGATTTTCAAATGGAAGACATCAAGTTCATGGCTCTTGGTCCAACTTGAAAATTGTTGTCTCCACTAGAACACAAATGCAATTGAAGACAACATCCATGACACACTCCTATCACAAACATTAGAAAGATCGTCCAAAAATCACCTGTTTTCATGCTGGGGCCATACACAATCATAACCAACATAATCCAACCTACAACACACTTCTGTAACAATCAAGATGGAGAAATTTCTCAACCAGATATCATTCCATGCCATATTAATACCTCCCAAAGGTCCTGAAGCCTCTTTACAAATGTAGTTGTCAATTCTTCCTCTACTTGTATTACGCGTGAAATCTAGTTTGACATTAATCATATTCATTTATTGGAGACCCAGAAAACCCAACCCATTAGCCAACACCATGTGCTCTAGTTATGGTTGTTTGCCCTTGTCTCCCCCTCCTATCATGTTCCATGAAATAATCTTCATGACAGCCTTGAATCACCAAAAGTGGCATCCTCTCGACATTCCCATTCCCATTCCCATCTAGACTCTATCATGTGCCCTAAGAGATTGATCCTAATTGTTGTCGTCCTCTTCTTGATTAGCTCATCATCCCTACATGAAGCCATACTAACTTTCAAATCCAGTGGTGCATCAGATGAAGCATAAGCCTCTCTAGCTCTTTTACCTTGCAAGAGGGTCTTCCCTTCATCAACTTGAGCAACCAGAGTATCCAAAGCTTGCCTTGTCTTGTCAGAAGATCATCTAGGTTAGTGGGCTGAGAAGTGCACCACTTATTGTTTCCTAACTTGCTAGTTGAAGACCCAATCAACCTTTTGTCAACTTAAGTATCACGTGCATACTGTAAATATGGCATACTCAATATATTTCTATTTTCTTTAAATCCTTTAGTTAATCCAACTTTATTATACCCCTCACAAAGCTACCCAAACACTTCTACAACCAACAAGTACACAAAAAATGATGATGGATCACCTTGTTAAAATCCTTAACCACAAAAGGAGTTTCTTTAAAGCTATCATTATTGACTAGAGCAGAGAATTTTACAGAACTGACACAACAACGAATCCATTCTGTCCACTTTTTATGAAATCCAAAACATGACATCACCCATTCTAAACACAACTCCAATTAACATTATGAATGGTGCACATGGTTCAATTTGATTTTTCTCAAACAACAAACCAACCATATGTATTGATTCATAAAATATTCAAACCAAACAAAATTGATTACCTTGGTAGAGCCAAACCAAAGCAAACCATTCAAAGCATGGTTCATTTCAATTTGTGGTTCACAACTTAAACATATTAGATTGAATATGTTGATGACATTGTGAGATTCATACAGCATAAATACAACTAGTGGAGACTAGATGCAACTAAACAAATTTTAGGACAAAATCCAACTTACAAGCATCTAAATATGTTATGGTTGACCTCAGACCACCAAATGATTAAATGACTAGAGTTACACAAAACGGGATAAATAATTACATATATGATAATATATAATTAAAATTTTCAAATATTACAGTATAGCACATGTTTGATTCAATCCAGTCTATCAAGACCCAAAACCATAAACCAAACCAATCTCATAGGCTTAATAGAATATAAATAGAACTGAACCATTATTCACATTCAAATGGAATCAAACTGCTAAATGTTGGCTTAGTTTAGTTTGTCAGTTCAAACCAAATCATGTGCAACTCTAGTTAGTATTTTTGTATGCTTTCTCCATGCCCAATTTCCATAGAAGTTTTGAACAACCTAAGCATCACCTAAATGCAAAGCATTCATGAGCTACTAGGAATCCATTAAGAATTTGTTGTCCCTCCACAAATCTAGACTGATTATCTGCAACCAATTGCATCATTAAGAGCTCAAGTAAACACTTTCAATGAAAATCTCCAAAATCAATTGCCCTAGTCTTCTTAGTGATATGGGCTACACAGGTTTGATTTGCAACACCAATGACCCATGCCCCATACTTGCACTACTTGGATAATATCAGATATAAAGAGTTCCCAATACCTCTAGAAGACCAATATTAGGAAACCGTCTAGCCCAAGGGATTTAATACCAGCCATCATAAGTATCACCTTTTTTACTTCCTCTTCTAATAGGATGGCCTCAGTAGAGCTGGCATTAGATTTAGAGATCTTACTGAAATGGAGCCCAAACAGATTACACACAATGGGACTGCGTTAGAAGATGTTGCACAAATTAACTCCCAATATCATTCATTATGTGTACCTTGGATGTTCTATAGACCTATAAATGGAGATGGAAGTGATAATATTTTTCCTCTTCCTACCATTGGCAACCTTGTGGAAAAACATGGCATTACAGTCACAATCCTACAGCCATAGGGCTACCGACCTTTGCCTCCATGCCACTTCATCCCACATTAACAACTCTACAAGCTCAACCTTTAAGGAAATTCTGGTTTCACTGTCATAGACCCTCAAAACACCCTCCAACTCATCATTGTTGTCAATTATGGAAACAGAATCCTAAAGCTTCTTGCATTTGAAGTCTCAAACCTTCTAAGATTGGCCACATCCCCAATGTTCAGGGAACTTTATCAAGGCTCTACACTAGATCTCTAACCATCAGCCACTAAAGCAAGCCTCAAAGTCAAGGATAATGCACCGTATGGCTTCAAATTTGAGTGGCCTGGACCCCAAACATTTGTTTATCATTATTCTAAAATTAGTGTTCAAAAAACCTGCTCATTGTGCAAAGTATTCAGGGGAATCCCAAGTTGACAACATGAAAATTCTACCCAACCATATATAACTGAGGGGTTTGCCCTAAAATATGACAATCTGAAGTCACATCTAAGAGGTTAGCAAATCAATCCATTCAAGTTCACATAACACATCATTAAATCCTAACATTCCAATTGTAATTCTCAGGTTTTCACTGCGATCACATGAGAAATGAGTGATCTGTAATCCTCCACCCATGACCAGACAATGGGGGAAATTATTAGCCATCCATTGGAGTCTTTGTTGCAAGGCATGCCTTTCACTTTGTTCTCATGGACCATACACATTGTGAGTCCCCCATTCCATTCCAGGTCATACATTTTAGCAGAGCTAGTACTCCAAAGGTAAGGATCGCACTATGCATATGGACAAGGATGTCCTGTCAAATGGTGACAATGTACACAAAAAAGCACTCCATATAATACTAAAAAAATATAATTACCGGCTATATTCTTGCTTCTTAGATAGAACAAATATTTCCATTCGGAGTCTTCTACTGATCAAAAAGACTGGTGAGTGTTCTTAAATCACTAGTCACGGATCAGGATTATAAATATATTATTATCACACAAATAAGAGAAGCAACTAGATATGTCATGTAATGATTGACAAGCTACTCAAGAAATATTTTCGATAAACTTATTAAATGCTATTAATACATTTTAGATATCCATCTCATCATTACACCAAGATATGATAACAATTTTCTAGGGTAAGCTCAAAATATTTCTAAATGACATGAGCATTACAAAATTAAAAAGAGTCATCAGGCAAACAATAAAAAGAACAAAAAGACAGCAGGATTTTAATCAGTGAATTATTTAATGCCCAGATACTCTCTTTGTCAAATTGAATCAACTTGTCAAAAAAACAACCCAATATGATAAAACAAAAAAAAAGTAAAAATGAGATGAAATCAATACAGGATCTTACAGGATGAAAGTTCAATGAATTCACTGAGTAAATGTCATTCCCTTCTCTATGGCACTTGAATGTAAAGTTTTTACTTTGCAGTCCATCATCCAAATGGTGTACACCAACCCTTCCCTCTATAGACCCAACCTGGAAAAAAATTGTACCACTATATAATAAAGGTTCAGAAAAGTTTGGAATCAAGAAAACAGGAAGTAGAAAATACACATTGAATACAAATGCTATTTGATGTCCATTTTCATCAAAACAAATTCAAGAGCTTTCTATGATTAAAATGTTATTCAACTTATTGTTCTCTTAAATCTTCTGAATAGAAATGGGATAAATCATGCATGTGCTACAAGAAACAATATGAAGAGAATACAGTACTAGAGTACCACCCTGAATAACCTGATTATTAAAAAATATTAGGCAACAGTAGTATCAGACCAATTTCATAGCAACTTCTTAAGAAACGCAAGAATAACTGGTTAATTCAAAACCCATGGACATCTAGGGAGGCCTCAATTTTGATTCTTTGGAGAGCTTCCAGTTAGCTGGATCTAAACTCAAAGGAAATTTATCTGCAGCAAAGCACAAAGCCTTTACACTTACACCATCTGTTGGAAGCATTTGCCTATGAAGGAATGATCAGGTCTTCAATGGATATCAGTGTTCAGTCGAAGACATTTCACATCAGGATCAGGTATTGAGCTCCTTCAGAATGTGGGAGAAGATTCTATAATTCTGTTAGCTTTTATTAGTATTGTATCTTTTCTTTTCTTTTTCCTTTTCTTCTTTAGCTCAGTATCATGCTTGATACTCATTTAATTCAATGAGAATCAATTTATTTCCTCTGTTCAACCCTTTCTAACAATATTTAACAGAACATAATGTTTAATTCTTACCAAAAAAAAGAGTTTAATTCTTACCATATTACTGGATCTAAACAAACAGAAGGAAGTCCCACGTATCTTCATTATCACTATTCAAGATAATAACAAAGATATTGCCTACATCTTGGGATATTTTTAATTGAAAATAGGTTTTGAATGACAATTTTCAGAAATATATTAAGGGTAGATCTGTTTAAATCATGTTTCTACTGCTGTGCAGTGAACCTTCTGGGCTGTCAAATTGAGTCCTTCCCAATTTTCCATGCGGGACACCCTTTATCTGGTCTTCACATCCTTGCATGAAATCTTTGTATTGAAACTTTTCATTAAAAGATTTGATCACCATATGGCTAGAAGGAATTTTAGATGGTCTAAGGTAAAAGTGGCTTAGGACTTCAACTTGGCCATGTTTGGTACGTGGATCTAGAGACTAAGGGGAGAGAGCTTAAGGACGGGGTTTATGGAAGATGGTTATTGTGGATAAGTGGTATAACAGAAGGCTAGAAGAGTTAGAGACTAAGGAATCGTGCTGATTGGGTGTTTAGAATTGGGAAAGGAATTTTAGATGTAAAGGAGACTTATGGTTGGTTTAGCATTTAGAAGAGACAAGTCCTTGAGATTTGGGAAGGATGTATGAGTGGGTCTAACCCATTAAGAGTGTCCTCATCCCTAATAGCAACTAAATCAAACCCAAATGTGAGGATTTCTAGGTGTTATGGGTATCTTGAGGTAGAGATGGTGTGGAATGTGAAATTTAGAAAGATTTGCATGACACCAAAATCTCAAAATTTGTCAAGCTTCTTTTGCTTCATGTTTCTTTCTCTTTCAACTAACACTAACATGTAAGTTTGGAAGTGGAGCACGAATGGCCAATTCATAGAAAAAAATTTATACCACGTTATCATTATGGTTGGCATCCAATCAAGGTGTGACAAAGGTATATGGGATAGGATCTCTTAAAAATAAGGTACATGGATAAGAGAGCACCATAAAATGTCCATTTTTTGATGATGGTGATTTTCGCATTAACTAAAATTCAAACCCTAAGAGAAGTTACAAATATTGCTGCTATTAGCCAACTGAGCTATTGCAGTTGGTTTCAAATGTCTATTTTGTTTGCGTGGCAATCAATGCATACAGGAGTCTTGATGAGTGCGCCATTAAGAAAATGGGTGCTGACTGGCCTGTAGGTACATATCTTTCCATTTCCTTTCAACCCTTTGGAAGCCTATTTGTTACATGGTTGGTGGCATTCCCTGCCGAACACTAGCTATAAGAGTTAGTACTAGGGTTTTATGTTGTAAGGTGTAGATTTAGTCCCACATTGTCTTTCTTGTGGAGCCTTTGAATATTGAGGTTTTATGCTTTATTAGTAAAGTAACTCTATCTTATCTATCTACTTATTTCTCACATGGTATCAAAGGACCAAGTTTTAGAGTTTGGAAAGAAAGAAAAACATGAGGTAGAAGGGGAAATCTTAGTTGTTCACTTCTCCCCACAATTAGTTTTGTTGTTTCCATCCACAGACCACAGTGCCTCACCGATCATCTCCTCTGTGTGGCCTGTGCAAGTCACCACTCCTCTATGGCCCTATTTACAGGTCGTCTATGCAACCCTATTTATGGCTTGTCCTCTCTCCTTCGTTTTTCCACATATGACTCCCTTACACCACCCCTCTGTGCAACCTTCGGGTTGCCCCTCGTGCAACCTCTAGGTCTCCACCTTGCAACCTTTGCATCATCTCTTGTCATCACCCCTTTCTCACGTGTGATCCGTAGAACCTTTCTCCTTTAGGTTGTCCTCTTGTCTCCACCCTTAAATAAGGGTCATGTGGTCACTCTATTCTTCTCTCATGACATGTTCATCATGGTTTCTCTTATGTCAACATCGCAAATGTCGATTCCTCTTGTGTTGACGTCACTAACGTCGATTCCTCTCTTGTGCTACCTCACACAATTCTTCTACTACTAACTCACACAATTCTCCTACTGCTACCTCTACTGTTGCTACCTCCTATAACCCACAATTAAGGTTGTAAAGAAGAAGACAATAGATGAAGTTGTGCACACGTGAGCACATGTGAAGAAAAAAAACAAATATTGGATCTGCTATGTTGATCTCTTTCAAGTGGGATCCTCTAACTTAAGGGGGAGTGTGAGAGTTAATACTAAGGTTTTATATTGTAAGATGTGGATTTAGTTCCACATTGTTTATTGTATTTTTATCTGTCTTGTGTAGTCTCTATATATTCAGACCTTATGCTTTATTTGTAAAACAACTCTCTCTTATCTATCTTCTTATTTCTCACACTAGCATTGGTGAGTTTGATGCTGAAAATTTCCTAAAATGGTTATCAAGGTGACCACCCAAGCACCACCTAGACATATAGGCATCATTTTTCCACACATGGATTGCTAGCATCACCTAGCCTAAAGTTATGGATATCTTTTATCAAGTTTTCTTTTAATTTTATATATATGCATCAAGTGGCCAACCCTACATATAATACAATTATGGCACAAATTGTTGTATATATTAAATAATTTATTAATGAAAGTCCAAACACAAAGAATCAAAGAATGACAAATGAATGTACGAAAATTGTTGAATTCTATGAATCAAAGATTCAACATTGCTATCACAAAAGTCAAAAACCTTACAAAAGAAAAGAATCACTTCGAATGGAAATTATTTTCAAAAAGCAATAAAAAACCTATTGGATTGACTGAGCAAATGGTTATAAAAGGAATTCAAGTATGAATTGCTGGATGTTTCAACAAAAAAGAAATTCATATGTCAGATGGAATACAAAGCGAAGGGTTCCCTTGCAAACTATTCATGCTAAAATTGATTATAACTCTTATATGGTTCAAACTATCGATATATTAAAGAGAGAGGTCTATCCATTTTCTTTAATTATTCAAATAAAGCAATGTTTGATATTGCAATAGATGGTAACAACCATTTCATTGAATATTCATTTTTTTGATTTCTTGATGGATATACATGGTTTCATTAATGAAAATTGTTTGATGAAATTAATAATACACTTTGGTTGTTTTCCATTCAAGAATTTTCATTTAAGTGGTTCATATAATCCATACATGGTGTTTTACTTTAACATTTCAATTCTTCCCTTTCCAGCAACAGCATATTGTTTCCATGACTCTACCACCCAATCAATTTTTTTCCACTTAATCCCTCTTTTTCACAGCCACGTATCTTTATGGCTAAGGAACGAGAAATCTTTCTTCTATTACATGAATCAAATGTTTCATTTCATCTAAGAAAAGTCATTTCTTTCTTACCATTGCCTTTGTCATTTGATTCAATAGTGTTCTGTTAGGAACGGACATAATACAAAAATGGCTATAACAGAGTTTTTGTCGTTTGTACTAAAAACTTCAGGAGAAATGTTTTTATGTGATGCTAACAATTCAACAACTATCTTGATAGTTCTACAATGTTTTGGTTTATGTTCCTACCTACCTATTATATAGATATACCAAAAGAGATACAAGGTCTAATGAGGTTACCACAAAATACTTACCCATGGGTGGGGTAAACTCTTCTAATCTGATTCACAGTTTCTCTTGGCTATATGGTTTACCTAGGGGAGATTGAGCTTCAAGAAATAGATAATGGTCTTACCAATACAGAAATGTATTAGGCTTATATCCATCACTGTAGGAACTGGGCTCAAGCTTTCCCCAGTCCCCCTTCATCAAGGGAGTGCTTACGCAAATGGAGTGAGGTTGTTCAACAAATTCCTCTACCTCTATATCTCTCTATATGAGATGTCTGGATTTTTCATAACTTCACAGGTGTGCAAAAGAAAACTGCTATCTATTAACAAAAGTTTATTGTGATATTTTTGTTCAAATAACAACTAAGGCAATGCAAGGTTAGGAACAATGAATCTCTTTGTGATAAACAAGTCTATTTTGCAACTTCATTATTACAAGTAGTTCCTACAAAGGATTGGACAAATGATGTTTGCAATACTGAATTATTGAGGTATATGCTACATGTGTGTGCGTATTTCAGCAATATATATAGGTTTTTCATTGCAATAAAAACCTATATATTTTTAAAATGTTAGATTACTGAAATATACATAATTATTGAAATATATAGTCATACATATTTCTGAAATACATACATTAATATTATTACACTTCATATCTTGATGTTAACTTAAGAAAGTCTATGTATTTCAATGTTACTTTAAAAATAATGGAGCTTAAAGTATACAAAATTACTATTAAATATTTATAAATATATGTAATATATGCATAAAAAATAAAATATATATTTATATGGGCAAAATACTTGAAAGAATAGAATTAACGTGACCAACTTCACATAGTGGGATTATGACTTGGATTGTTATTTTTGGATCATATGAGCACCTAGGCAACCTTAGTTTACCACTTGGATGCCTTAGCGTCTTAATAACTATGGTTTTTGGACCAGAGGAACAGATCCAGCTCCCTCTCCGGTCTGTGCAAAAAGGTCTAGAAGCTACCATCCTTGGTTATTTGGTGGAACAAATGGCTGAAAAGAAACCACAAAATTTTTCACAATCAAACAATGGAATGGAGCACCAAGCAGGAATGCATTCTTCGAAATGTAGGAATGAACTGGTGATGCAGACTGCAGAAGCCAGCTAGAATGCCATTGAGATATTTTTTGAAAGTGAGGATGAATCTGATTAGTCAAAATAAGATATCCAATGAAAAAGGCCTTATAAAGAAGATAAGAGCCCAAGACAGGAAAGAAAACTGAAGTAAAGAAATTAGAACCCTAAAGAGGACACCCAAAAGGAAAAATGAATCATAGCTGAATGAATAAGATCATGCAAAGACACCAATGCCCGCTCAAAGACCACCAGACTTCTTTGCTTCCAAATTGCCCAAAAACCTGCATGAAAAAGGAGTCTGATCTTCTGCTTAATAGGTGAGGATTTCCCCCACAAGCACACTACTAAGAAAAATCTGCCAATCTTCATCCAAGAAATATTAAGCAGCTGAATCCAAGTGTGCTTCACATTGTCACAGTTGAAGAAAATGTGATTAGACTACTCCATGCCACATAACGGGCAAGCAGTGTCAGCATTTTCAATCCACCTAGCCCTATGGTGAGAATTCTCCCATGCAACAACCACCACATGAAACACCCAACCTTAAAAGGAGACTTGACCTTCCACATCAACAATGAGAAACCCAAATTATCTAATAGCTGACCATTCTGTTTCTGTTGCAAAAGCAATTTGTAACTTCCAACAGAAAAACAACCTGAGGCATGGGCTGACCAGACTATTCTATCCTGATGCTTCCCCGATGGAAACTTATTAGATAGTATATGCATGAGCTTGGTCATTTCACAAAGCTCGTCCACTTTGAGATTGTCTCAAATTGAGATTCCAGAATGCCAGATGAAGTTTTACAGTCATAGACTCCTATATAGCTTAGGATTGCTTTCTTTTTTCTTCTGTGTAATTTCACCTTTGGAACCTTTCTTTTATCAGTTTTAACTTTTCATTTTTCCGCTCATCATTGTAGCCTTTTTTTTTGCTATGGTTATAATGCTATTTCCCTCACAAAAAACTGTCATTGTTGTCAATAAATTCAAGCTGAATAAAAAGAATTTTCTTAAATCCTAAACCAAAACTAACATGCTCTTTATGAAATACTCCATAAATTTTCAGCAACAGTTGTGTGATATTAATCACAAAAATTTATCCAAGAACATGTGTAAGCACAAGAAAATTGCAGAGAATAGAATATTAGTTCTTATGTAAGCAGTATTCACAACTTGTACTTTGCCTTTGGAATAAGTAAGGATATAAAACCAGAGAGAAATGCATAAAACAGCTTCAGTAATATACAATGCACAGAAATTACCAGAAACCCCTGCTGATCAGGAAATGCAGCAAGACATCTTGTTTGGTACTTCAGAGGTGAAACTATTCTCTTGTATTCGGCCTGTTGGGGGCAAAAAAGTTATTTAAGCAGATTAACATTGTTAGAAAACAAGAGAAATAGGCAAAAGTTGATATCTCATTAACAAAGGATAATGCCTCTTTATATAGAGACTACATAAAGATAACAAAAGATACTCAACCAATGAGGGATTAAACCCACTATAAACCAAAAACCCTAATATATATCAAGATACTAACACTCTTCCTCAAGCTGAAGTATACAGTTTGTAATAGACTTGGTAATACAATAGACTCGACAACATAAAATTAACATGTACACAAAAAGACCATGTAAAGGAGAAAGCCTCAAATCAAGTGGAAGCGCAACCATTCAAACAGTGAGCTCACATGCCAAAAGCCCAAAACAACGTGTGAAAGAACAATCCACATGCACAAACGACTATTTCTAAGTCATAAGGTGTAGCCTTCTACAACAAAGTAATTAAACAACACAACTACCATTATCATTGACCACATCACAGGGCTTGTAAAGGGAGCCACACAACAACCTTAGAAAAAGCTTGCACAAAGAAGATGTGAACTACCTTCGATTTTTTTCATTTTTTTGCTCCCATCATTTTTTTCCCTTACCTTCATCACTCTTCTCCTTCTCTCTCCTCATTTTTTTAACTTCTGCAATTGCTTTAATCTCCTCCTTTTTTTGTTTTTTTTTCCTTTTTTCTCTTCTCCTTTTGCCTTCTTCTTTTCAACCCCATCTACAACTTCCAATCTGCAACCTTAATGGGTGCAGGTGGTGGTGAAGCAAGAAAGAGGAGAGCCAATGATGTGCAGCATGGAAGACCGTGGCAAGAAATGAGGTGGACAACCTCACGCAAGATGGAACATTAGAAAACAACCCTAAAAAGTGGTCACAGGAGCTGTTAGCAGAGCATACAACCCTGTGAAGTGGCAATGAAGGTTAAAGGAGAGGTGGAAACTCTATTGTCACAATTGACAAGATGATTCAAGGAAAACGGAGTGAGGAGATGGCAAATGAAGCAGGTGGTAGTGAAAAAAGGTCATCAGAGTAGAGAAAGGGCTTCATTGGCTCTCAGCGAACTCTACACTGCCCTTCCACACCATCTCCACCTTCTTAGACTTGGATTCCTCCACCCAAAATGTACTGTTAAGTGCCCTTGGATCTGTGAAAAGCCTAGAAGGGAGCACAAGGGGGGCTAAATAATAGGAGACAATAGCTAACGGCAGTGGTGGTTGGAAGGAAGGTGGCGACTAGAGTTTCCCACCTCTCTACCTATGATTTCTCTCTTTTAGACTCTCAAAATTTGTGCTCCAATACCATGTTAGAAAATAAGAGAAATAATTATAAGTTTTTGATATCTCATCAACAAAGGATAATATCTCTTTACATAGAAGTTACATAAAGATAACAAAAAACATTTAACTAATGTGGGACTAAACACACTATACACCAAAAACCCTAGTATATATAAAAAAACAGATTCAATAATTAGTAGAATGTATTTCTCTTCTGACAAAATAGTATTCACTCGTTTAGTAGGAAATTAGACGTGAGGTGTAGATGGTGAACGTCTAAAATTTGCAAGAAAAATAATGTCTACTTCTAATCCCCCTTAATACCTTCCTCTAATGGCTGAAATAACTAAAAGGGGTAACATTCCACGATAATACTGCAAATTTTCATTGTTTTTATCTTTCCTGATGTTTGTAATTTTTCAACCTTCTCTGCTTTTCTGAATTTTTCTGCTTTTAGAATTTTTTACAATTGTTTATTGCCAATAATCTATCCAGTGGGCTATCCCTGCACGGTCAATCCCAAGCTGGAGAAGATTTGGTGTCAAGATTACAACCAACTTCAAAAATTCATCAATACAATATCAAATTTAACAATAAATTATTAGAGTATAACCCTCTTAAAGATCATTGCACCAAATGTTGGGAACAACAATAAAGGGACAATAGGAAAACGTAGTTAGAAATAGAGAAAAAAGAATTAATGTTGCATAATTTAATAGAAGTTTTGAGAAGCAATAGGAATAAATGAAAGGAATGGATAGTGCTACATAACAGGATTTAATTGATTGTTGTTGAGCTATGCAACAATGACAGAATCACTGCAACCAGGTTGGAGCAATTACAGAATCACTGCAACCAGGTTGGAGCAGTCAATCAGATCAGTCTCAACCATAAATGTGAACTGGTGGTCTATCTGATCCACCAACCCACCGTTAAACCATTTTCACAGTTCAAATGGTAGGTCTGGTCAAACTATACAGCCGGACAATTATAACCAGCTAGTCCAACTGGATATTTATTAAACCAACTATTTAAGCTTTTGAAATTTAATGTTTACTATTTTCTGTATATTTTGTTCATGAACATCTTTTAGCATCATTATGGTGAATGTACTTAGAAAAATTTTCTATTTTCTATACTTTTTCAAGATTTTTCCTATTTTAATTCTTTTAATTTTAAATAAATTAAAAATAATGCAATTATGATCACGTCAACCAACAAACCCAGTCAAACAAGCTGGACTGATTTTTTAACAGGATTGCACAGAAAAAAAATCTGATCTGGTTCTGAAAACAATAGGAATCAATGTACTTGAAAGATGTCAACCAAAACAAGAATTTAATATGGCAATAACTGGTCAAAAGATTGTGTATTGATACCTGCACAAAAAGGTGATGCATAAATACTATAAACAATAATAATCAAATACCTTAATCCCACTATGTGCGGCTGACCAAAGCATAAATGTTATATCAAATCTAATTCTATTAATTTGATTACCTGAGGATTTTGCAAATTATACACTATTAGATTTCGATCGGCTGTTCCAACAACCATAAGAGGATAAGTCACTGTTAGAGCATAGCAGCGTTCTGGAAGTTGTTGGGTATGAACAGGATTAGGCTGCCTTGTATCCCAGTACCTGTCTTGTCATGAACTAGTAATTATTATTTTCAATATTAAAATGCCCATATTAAAAACAGAACATGGTATCAGCAAAATAAACAGAGCATATTTATTTATTTGTTAGCAGAGCCATTTAATTTAAAAGACTAAACTGGTACAGTGAAAAGTTGATATTTTTCACATCTATTGGAATTTTGAGACATCAAGTAGCATGACTTTGTAACATGAATCATGATCAATCATGGAAATTAATATTGTCATACTAGTTCACAATGCAGTGTACAAACTAGGAGTGCATAAAATTGGAAATGCTTTGATACCACTATCCAGACAACAGGCACAACAGTCAAACAATTACTACCACCATTATTAATACTAATGCCACTAGACACCAGTCAAACTTAACGCCCTCATCACTTTTACACCTACTTTTTGAGTGTTCATAAATAGTATAGGATCCTGTAAAATAAGGATTTTTCCCTAATTCAACCTTTCCTCCTCTACTTGCAGAAAAATAGTAACATAAGTTAAAAAAATGTGTGACAATAATATCAACAATAACTCAAGCCAAAAGGTTCCCTTATTTTGTTATTACTATTTATTGAAAATGTTTAATTTTATTTCCACTATCATCCAAAAGCATCTATTCAC
>JAMKPZ010005113.1:0-19488 GCA_024699675.1 Amphibolis antarctica | reverse complement strand
TCAATAAATGTTCATTCATGTTAAACGAAAGTATAATCAATGCACTTAATAAATCAATTTTAAAAACAGCACACCTGTAACTCGTCGGTAGATCCAACTGACGTCCTTTCGTATTCCATTCAATAACTTTAAAAAGATCGATGGGAAGACGATGGGACTTCCAGCGGGACGATGAATCGCAAGTGACGATGATTAGGGAAAATGAATTGTAAATCCCAAATCTCAGGTGACTTTTTGTGATTTTTTTGTGTTAAAATAAATAGACTATTTTTACGCAGGTGTCATCGATGTGAGTTTTTTTTTCGGATACTCTTTTTTTTGATTAAACAGCCGTTAATCTTTGATCAACAGGTACCTACAGAAATGACTTCTACAGGCACTTACAGAATCATTTTACCCTTTATTTTTATATATATATAGACAGTTAAGAGGGCTTTTTTTTTTTCTACTAGCATATAAAATTTATCGTGAAAATAATTTTCATATGTGATAAAGCAAGCGAGCGGCAGTCCATTCCCATTTTCAACATTTTGACTTCAAAGCAGACGACGTTCACGGGGACAACGTCGTCGGACTATGAAGCTTCGTCTGCTCCGCCGGCGTTGATCTGGTCGGTTGGGTCTTTTCACAACGCCCCACTGGAGCTCCAAGATCTCGTCTTCGCGGTAAATTCCGGCCGCCCGTCTTCTTTTCTGAGTTGGGTATTTTAAGTTTTCTCGGCTCGGAGGCATCATCGCCCAGTTCCCACCCAAATCCGAGCAGGAGCCTGAAGGGTGTTGTTCCCGTTGAGTTTTGGTGTTTTATCAGCTCCAGTTCAGTTTAAAGATTGGGATTTTTTTTCTACTTTCTTCTGGGTTTTGTTGGGTATGGGGTGCCAATTGAGCAATTGTCGTGGGGGACCCAGATCGCTCCAGCTCGTCGTTGTGGGCGACGTCTCTTCCAATGGGTCGGCCGCGGCCGCAATCCAGGGCAGGGCGGACATGATTTCGTACCAGGAGGCCTGCCGGACCGACCCCGACGTCCAGTCCTTTGACGCTAGTCTCCAGCAGCGGATGTCCCAAGCTATCTCCAGCATTGCCAATGATCTCCAGCTCGACATCCCTGCCCTTTCGTTCGACTCCGTCAACGATGTCACTGGCTGTTTACTTGACATGAACCAGGAGGTCGTGAAGGTCATTCTTGAGAGCAAGGAGGATATATGGAACAATAGGGCACTCTTTGATTTGGTCCAGGAGTACTTCGACAACAGCAAGCAGACCATGGACTTTTGCACTGCGCCGGAAAGGTGCCTGAAGAAGGTTAGGGATGGGATTGTGATCGCTCGATCAGCCTTACAGTACTTCCAGGAAGAGCAGGAGGTGGTGGCAAATGTGGATGTTGAGGAGGGCGAGAGGAAATACAGGAAAACATTGGATGAGATCAGGAGCTTTAGGGAGGCAGGCAATCCTTTCGACGATGAGTTCTTTCGGACATTCGAGTGTGTTCGAACTCAGCAGCTGCTGATGCTGGAGAAGCTGCAGCTTCAGAAGAAAACGCTTCATAAGAAGATGAAATCGGTTAAGTCTTGGCGAAAGGTTTCTAGTATAATCTTTGTGTCTTCTGTTGCAGCAATTTTGATCTGCTCGGTGGTATCTGCTGCATTGGTAGCCCCACCTGTGGCAGCAGCATTGGCTGCCGCCGCCTCAGTGCCATTGGGGTCCATGGGGAAGTGGATCGATTCCCTTTGGAAGGTCTATGAGAAGAAACTGAAAGGCCAAAAGGAACTTGTCATTACAATGCAAGTGCATACTTATTACGTGAAATCTGACCTTGACAATATCAAGGTTCTGGTGGATAAGTTGCGGATCCATCTTGAATCTCTGCTATCGAATGCTGATTTTGCTCTTAGAGGTGATGAGGCTGTGAGATTTGGGGTTGAGGAGATCCAAAAGAAGCTTGATGCATTTATGAAGAACATCCATGATTTGGGAGAGCGGGCTGATCAATGCAGTCGGGATGCTCATAGAGCAAGAGCGGTAGTGTTGCGGAGGATCATGGAACATTCAAATGGAAACTGAAACTCAATGCACACATTTGTTCAAGCTTGTCTATCACATTCATTGTTAAGGTATATAAAATGGTTATTAATTTGATTGCAATGCTTTCTACCTGGTATATACAACAACAATCAATTCTTAATTGAGTTGATCATATGAATTTTTTCTTTTCATCTACTCCTATCCATTACTAATTATTCCATTATAATATGCAATTTTAAATCTATTTCACTATTTCTAACGAAGTAGTTCTTTGTTTTCTTCTGCTCATTCTCCTCTCACTTAAGCTAATCACTTCTTCTTTCCTCATTTATGCATCTATAGGTCTTTTATGGATATAATCAAACCATTAAGACGTTTTCGCTCTTATTTTAAAACAATTGATGCAACTGTTATTCTATTTTGGATGAAATTATTTATCATCTCCAATGGTATTGTCATTTAACCATCGTAATATTGGCATCATTGTTGTACCGACTTTGAGCATATATTCATATTTAACAATCAAATACTTTTTCTTATATACATTTTGGTAATGGTTTTTTTTTTTATACACCAGCTGAAAAAAAGCTTGCATCATGTTCTTTGGATGTACTGTTGAATAAAAGATATCCGGTTACAATATTGCTGCCTTTATGGTTCTATTACAGTTTAGCAGTAAAAAACTTACCTGATCCCCAGCCTTGACTTTTGCTAGTTCATTTCATAACTCTAACATCGGTTAGGACAATATCAATTGTTCTGACATTCATGCGCTGATATTTAACAGAAATCTTTCTTGGAGGTGTTGATCTTCCCAGTTATACAAATAAGGGAATTAGCGCTTTTGAGTTGAGTCGAATAGGTGGTGATACCCTTCACTTCCTGTCTATGAATATGCATTTGGAGATCTTTAGGTGCTTTTTTTTTTTTTTGAAAGAAAGGATCATTCATATAAATAATTCCAAACATCAGAAGTAGCATCAAAAATTTTGGTGCTATGCCAACCCAGAATCAATGGAGTTGATAAATCAAGTTAAAATCATATCATTACACTATATCTAAAGATTGAATTCCTCAATAGTAGGGATAACATGTGTGGGAACGAGAGATCAATCCATCAGTAAATTCCATGTTTTTCGTCCCCAGTGGTAATTCACATTCCCTACTCCATGAAAACTTAACTGGCCTCCCTGGTGAGAAGTTTTGAAACTGCCTAGACTGATGGGTGGTGTATATGGTATGAATTTAAGCTCTTGTTAAATTTAGTTCTAGCTTTAACTATGCATAAATTTCTAGCATCATTATTATAATACAAATTTCAAGATATAAATTTTTACCATCTTAATTATTATGTAATTTCAATTGCATTTGTGAAAATAATTTTAACTTCAATTTTATACAACTTTTAAAATTGAACTAAAATTTTTCTCAAACGAGAACTAAAACAACTACTTCACGTTAGCTCTTTATAATATAGTCCTGCCATCATCTGAAAAAAACTCAACTTAAAGCTTGGGCTGAATGAATTTTTTATGATAATAACAACATTTTTATTTTGATTTGAATTCATTACTTTCTTTATTTAAGGATCTTATCAAATAAGAAAATATTAATTACAGAACATGTCTGGGTGATGTCTTTCTCAAAACCAACTCAAACGGGCCAGACGTACAGATGTAAGCTTGTTATTACCCATCATGCTGGGCCGAAACAATGGACTATACTCTGTTGAATCCTTAACATGGATTCTATTTTGTATGCATTACAAAATCTGTCGATGATGGTAATATTTTGAAAGCAGGGAAAAATAATTTTTAAGTGAATAATTTTGAAATGAAAAGGAAGAAAAAATTGATTTTGATAATAAAAAAAATTAATTAAAAAATATAAATATTATCATGAAAATAAGAATACCTGTGAAAATTAAAAATAAGAAGAATAAAAATCCGATTTCTCTGTGAAGTAAAAATCCCAACTGTATTACTCCACTATTGGTAAGATATTACAGAAATTCCCACAAGTATCAATCACATAATTACGGAACTTATCATCACACAACTATTTTTGTTGTCTCCACTCCACTCCTCTCTCCCTGCCATGCGGTCCGTGCTCAGCTCTGTTCTAGATTTCCAAGCAAACACCGTGATATTACAATAATACCATCACGTACGGATTCGTCGCTGGGCTTCTAATAACTGTCCTTCACCGGGAAATCGAACGGCACTGGCCGGACCTCCGCCGCCTTGCTGGGCCCGACATGTCTGAACCCGTAGTACCTCAGAACCTGATCGTCGGCGAAGTCGAGAGTTCGTCTTATCCCATCCCAGCACTTCTTCCCGGGGTATATCACGTTGTGCTTCCCGGAGCAAGGCTCGCACCCGGTGAAATGCGTCACGAACGGCCTGGGCCCCCGGCCGGCACCATCGATCCTCTCCGCTACCTTTGTTCTCACCACCTCCGCGTGCCTCCGTCTCAGCTCCTCCCTTCTCTTCTCCAGCTCCGTTTCTTGCTCGGTGATGTTGTCCAGCTTCGCAAATATCTCTACCCAATACCCATTGAGGAAGTAGTCGTTCTCCAGGTAGATCTTGTCCCTCCAATTGCTCCCCCCCTCCAGTAGCAGATACACCAGCCCGGACTGGTCGTCGGATTCCGGGTAGAGCTTGTTCTTTATCAGGGCCTTCTGGGTTTTCCCCCAGTGGACGTAGTCTGGTGTTTGAGGACCCATTTTGGCCCACTCTCCCATGAAATCCAGCGACCACTGGCAGTTCCTGATGAGGAAGACCCCGGCGTTGAGTCCCGTCCAGCTCCTCTTGACGAAGACTTCGTGGTGCCATCCGTGGACGACGAGATTGTGGTCCCTGTACTTGCCGAGGGGGAGCTTGAAGTCCATGTCGGTGATGGCGGCGTCGGCGTCGATCCACCAGATCCACTCCGCCTCCGGGTGGGCCACCATGGCCGATCGGATGGAAGGGATCTTGCTCCAGTACTCGTGCATCTTGGGATGGAACAGGAGGTTGTTGTAGAAGAAGCCGTGGCCGTGGATCCGGCAGTAGTCGGCCTTGTTCTTGAACAGGCGGAGGAGGAGATGGTCGCCGATGGGGTTGGTGCACGGGTCGGATTGGGAACCGGAGATGAGGAGAA
This sequence comes from Amphibolis antarctica, assembly GCA_024699675.1. Lineage (NCBI taxonomy): Eukaryota > Viridiplantae > Streptophyta > Magnoliopsida > Alismatales > Cymodoceaceae > Amphibolis > Amphibolis antarctica. Next base: position 14,329 of record JAMKPZ010005113.1, on the reverse strand, counting down.
CGGTGTCGCCGGATGTGGTCTTGAAGGAAGGGTTGTCATCGAGCCACTGCCGCCGCTTGCAGTCCCAGTCGTGGAGAGGAGTTGCGATGGTGTAGGTGAGGTTTGGGTCAGAGTAGAAGGTGGATGTGGCGGCGGTCCTCAAGTTGTCGGTGCCGGTGGGTGAGTTGAAGGTGGGGAGTGAGAAGAGGGAGGAGGGGGTAGAGGAGACGGCGGAGTAGAAGAACCAGACGAAAGCGGTGGAGAAGGCGCCGGAGAGGAAGGAGACGAGGTCGGAGAGGAGGGAGGATTGCTTCATGGTCACCGGCGGAGATCTGGAGCGACTGGTGCGTCACTTTATATTCTTCCGATTTGTAAAAAAATAATTTCACATAAAAAAATACGTATAAAATTATTATATTTATATATTTATAAGTTTTTTCTTATTAATTTAATTTTAATAAGATAAAATCCAGTCCCTCTCGGTGGTTCGATTTTTTTTTGTTTGAGTAAAAATACAATCATCAATAAAAAATATTTTTTTAATTAAATAACAAAAGAAATATGGACAAAAAGTATTTTTCACTGTTCCAGCCTTTTTTTTGGGACAATGTGTACCGCAACCAGACGCGTGGTTGTTCAGATGTATTTGTTAGTCGTTGAGGTCGTTCTAAAAATGGTCGATCATATTAAATTTTATTTTATTTTATTTATATTCGTAATTCATATGAAATTACGAGTAACGTTATTTTTATTCAATTAAAATATAAAACCTTCGTGATTCTACATGTAATTTTTTTATATATTAACTTGCAATAGTATTATTAAATAAAGTTAACGTTACAGACAAGCAACAACTATGCTCCACCACATGTAATCTGATTGATCAAAATCACACCGTTAATGTTAATTTTTTAATATAAAATATTAAAATTATTTAATAAATATTTTTACAAACTATTACAGCACGTAAAGAAAAATAAAGATATATAATAAAAAATGTGAAAATAAATAGAATTAACGTACTGAATTCTATAATGGTACGTTAATTGGTTTACGATGGTTCTCTAATACCCATGTTTAAAGTATATACTTAGATGGACATGAGATCCATAAAAGTAAATGTTAGAACGTCTCTTTAAAAGAATTTCCCTTTTTCAATGTTTTATTTATCATTAAAAAGTGTTAATGTCGTGTGAACTTGAGAAATTGAATAGAAGCACTCAATTTATGTAAATTTTATCTTGTTAAAACTAATTAATCAGTAAAAAAGAACTTATGAGTAATATAAATATATTATTTTTACTTATTTTTTTGATGTAAGACTTTTTTTTTACAATACACTCTTGTAAGTTACTCGTTAAAATAATATACATAACATTTTACATATAACATATATGAATTTATTCTAATTTTACGTAAATCTTGAGTAAAACAATTTACAAATAATATAAAAATTTTAATTTCATTAAGATTTTTTTCCAACGGTTCGAGTGACACAACAATTAATACATAGTAAATTGTTACTGGTTTCACCTTAATTAATTCTCTTAACAGTATACATCGCTTACATTGATAATCAAAGAAAAGGAAACGACCCTTTTCTCGACAACATTTATTAATTGCAACTGCTCACGGTAGCCTCGTCGGTGTGAAATCTCCAGGTGAAAGCGTAGTCCTTGGAATCACAGGCGAGTCTGGCCACATTGCAAGGAGCAGTCAGGTGCTTCTTCTTCCCGTCGTTGCGTGTCCATTCTATCTTCGCCCTGCAGGAGAACCCACCGGCCCGGACCGGAGCTTCGGAGAGGCGGAGCATCACTTCCCCGCTTATCCTGTTGCCGGAAGCCACCCTCGTACCCGTACCGCCGGCCATGGTGTCCAGCCACAAGCACTGGGGTTGTCCGATCATTTCCTTGTACGCCGAATTGGCAAGCCTGACCCGGTGATTGGAGTCGGACACGACTGCGGGCAACGGTTCACGCTCCACCTCCTCCTCCACCTCTTGGGGCCTCTTTGCCCCGACGGCCGGTGCTGATCCCGCTCCGTGCTCCTCGCTTATGCACCCGATGCTGATGCTCGACCCTACCGGCCTGACAGGCTGAGGTACGATGACATTGCAGGGCTTGTCCAGGCCGCCTAGAAGATCCCTCTCCACCGGGTCGGAATTCAAATCCAAATCCTTTTCCTTCACCTCCGACGCAGGCGTGGGTGGGCAATGAGGTAGAAGGGAGAGTGTGAGCGGTTCACCGCCGCCCTCTTCTCCTCCCCCCTTTACCTTGTCGACACTCGGGAGAGGGCCAGCGCGGGGGACACCGAAGACCGTGTACGTCCCACGAGGTAAGGCATGATGATGAACAGAGGTAGAAGGCAGAACGGGGACGTAGGTTCTTCTCGACTTCTTGTGCGAATAAGCGAAAGAGGGACCGGAATGGTTGCCTCTCCCTCGTTTCCTCGTCCTGGGGATCTTCGCCGGGACCCTGCTTCCGGAGCCACCCTTGGCTTTCTCCGTCGGCAGCGGCACTTTGTCCGGCAGAGGCGGCTTCGGCGCGATGGGCCGGTACCTGGCCAAGATCTCGTGCGTCCTGGCCACGTCCATCGCATGCATCAGGATATATCCCGGCCCGGAAGATGTGGGAGTGGGGCGGAGGAGGCCGGGGTGATTATAAGCTCGCGCGGCGGAGAGCGAGGGAGACGGAGGAGGTCGGTCGGTCGGAAGGAAGGCACGTTGCAACGCGATGGGGGTACGTGGTTTGGGGCGTACGCCGGGCGGACCGCCACGAGTTGCAGAGCGTATCAGTGGGTTTTTGTTGCATGCTTCTGTTACCGGCAGCGCTTTTGTTTATTATTTCCCGGTGGTCCGAATGAACCCGCTTCCGATTCCGACGGCGCGGTGGCTTGACAGGTCCAGCGAGGGGCCAAGGGGTGGTGAACAGGTGGAGGTAGGCATGCATGCGGTGCAACAGCTGACGCGTGAGAAGGGATTGGGTGATGCTCACAAGGAAGGGAGCTTCGTGTGGACGAGTGGTGGCTTCCATGGAGGCGGTGCACGTCGGGGTTCGCGTCCAGCAACGGCTGCGCCGGACAAATGCTCGCCGTGCTTTGGTTCTCCCGCCACCCCACGGCGCCGCTACCCCCGTACCATTGGCCGTCACTTTTCCGCTACCACCGTACCATTCTTTTTTCTTTTTACCTCCTCCTCCTCCTCCTCCTCCTCCTCCTCCTCCTCTCTCTCGATCGAAAATGTGAATACTTTAGACACAATTGGGTAGCGAGTGGTCCAAATTGCTCTTTGACCATTGCGGACTACATTATGGCACATTAAGTGCTGTGAAGAGCGAATTTTACAGTAGTCGTCTGCAATGCCAAGTACGGATCTAACGAGCACCATAAAATGCAATGTCATTTGACAACACATTTTCGAGTTTCAACATTTTACTGTGGTTAAAACTTGAAATTAATCTTTTCAAACGTAACCTTAAAATTTCGTCAACGATAAGCGCCACCGTTCATTACACAAACACGAGGAAGAGTGCAAAGGCCCGAGCACGTACAAGTACTTGTTATCTACAAATACGTTGCTTAGACACTCATAGGATGATACAAGGATGCAGCGTCTTCTCCATTTTGATCTACCACCGTTCAAATGTAAACAAAAAATAGTTCATCTGTGAAATCAAAAGTGTATTCTTCTATGATATATAGTATCAATCCACAAACAACAAAGTTAAAAATATTTTTCTGTTTAGGATAATTGAAAAATCATAAGGATGCATGTGTTTGGATGAGATTTATATATGGTTGTGAGGTCTACAAGATTACGATGGTATATGATTAATCTGAACCAAAGAAGTCTGACATGACGCAACCATAAATCACTAGGATTTTGAATGGTAGATTTCATGGTTGAGTCCGAAGGTCGATTATGAGATTTATAATAATTAATTATAAAATTTTGATTACAAAGTTGCTGCCCTTTGCTGTCATTTGAAATTTACCGAAAAACCAAAAATCTATTACGTATAATCTTAGCAATCACAAATCTCATCCAAAGATAAGCATTGATGCAATCTAAGATAATTTATTTTCCAAAAGTGACAGCCTATGAGATAAACATTGATGTAATAAAAGTTCAGTTTTTAAAACTGATCATCGATCTCTTCCCTGAACCAATTTTTTTAAAAAAATCTTCAAGTGATAGTTTCACGTAGGCTGATCGGGAAGGAACATGCTTCTCTTTATTCTGGTGGAAACTTACAATGTTTGAAAATACACAGATTGAATTGGGTAGAATTAAAATATCTGAGGTCTGATAAATAATTACCTGCCGACAAGAAAGGCATCAAGAATTTAACAACAAAGCAAAAGAAAAGAGAGAGCTTTGCCCAACCGATGAAAGTTGAACTGATCCGGTCTTCATGGTATCTGCGTCAATGGCACCTTGAGCAGTGGCAGGTTAACAACTGTGAAGTAGGAAGGCGTACTTGAACCAATCTACTCCTGCAGAAATCCTTTGTTCACAAGGTATGCCATGACTTCCTCAACCATGGTAGCTGGGGAAGAACAGAGACCATTCCTTCTCTGTATCACAATCTGCAACATTGGTTGAATGAGTTCGGCATGCAAAATGGTGCAGGTTACTTATCTCTAGCCGAAAGTGAAATCATGTTGGAATCTGAAAGGACTAGGACTCCACTGAGAAAAGAATGTTTTGCATCAATTACCAAAGCAGAACTCACCTCACTGTTCAGTGGGGGCTCGTAGGGATCGTCAATCCCAGTGAATCCTGTGGTTAGGATAAGACAGTTCAATGAATGATGCACAATCAAGGGAAAACATACCACAATCTAACTTGGGCAAACAAAAAACAGAACCCACATGGAGATTGACATTCAGCTACACAAAATAAAAGACCATGTTTTCAGAGTACGAAATGATATTTCTCTGGGATTCCTGGATTAGAAAGCCTACCCACCACTCATGATGAGCCAAGGATCACATGGAGAAATCAAACCAAGAAATTTGTGTTCATCAATTACATAATCAAAACATTTTAACATTTCTTTGACCATTATGAACCAAAATCCTCAAATGCAAAAGGGAATAAACACATGAAGCAAAAAATAAAGGACAAAAAGATTCCTACTAAAATTCATGGGTGACATTCATTATGAATGGGAAACTTCAAAATTTATTTGGTTGGAATCATTATATACATTTTCATCTCAAAGGTAAAATAGGAAGGCTTTTTATTCAAAATCAGTTTTTTTATTTTTTTATTAATGTAAGGAGGTTTGCCATTCCATCATTCAGGATGATGGATGTCATTTGATTCTGCAGATCGAAGCACAGAACTGCGTAGGATTCACAGGGAACAATAATCCATACCTTTGATCTTCCCTGCACGAGCCAATTTATAAAGACCCTTTGGATCCCTTGCTTCACATACTTCTAGTGGGATGTCCATGAACACCTGGATAGACAATTTCTCACAGTTCATGTCTTTGACAACAAAACAATGAACTTCCACTTAAGGAGGCAAACTCTCACAACAATTAAAGGAGACTGACCTCAATGAAATTACCCTCAGGCTGTAATAGAGCACGGCATGCATCTCTATCTCTTTGGTATGGAGAGATCAAACTAGTAATGCAAATAACGCCAGCATCTGCAAAGAGTTTTGCCACTTCCCCTGCATCAGGAAATATGTCAGGCTAAAAACTACCACAAAAAATAGAGATTTCATTTAAACATTTCTCGTAAGTGGAAAAATTACAACTGTTTACCAATCCTGCGTATATTCTCTTCTCTATCCTCTGCTTTGAAACCAAGATCACGGTTCAAACCATGTCTGACATTGTCCCCATCAAGAACATAAGTCAGAAAGCCTCTAGAGTGCAGTTGTTGACTTAAGGCACATGCAAGTGTGCTTTTACCTGAAACAAAACAAAAAGTTATCAAACATCAATTAAGAAGGAGACAGTATTAACTTATCAAATAATAGAATCTACTAAGCTCGTGTTTCATAGAGTGACAATTATACAATGTGGTAACTTGTCACCATGTTAAATTGACATTATTTACCTCTACAACCTATTTTTCTGCTATTCATTTAGCTTATCCCTTATTGCCGTTTAAGGGAGTTTGCACATTTTCTAGAAATCCATACCTGAAATACGAGCACTTTCATCATCTTTTCATCAAAACAATGAGGGCAACCTGGCCCAATATAAGGTTTTGACATTGTCTTGGAGGTTACGGCTTTATTCACAAGAAACAATCTCTTCATTTATAAATGTAAGGATATATACAATTAGATCTGCCTCAAGCCTCACATTTATGGAAACCTTGTGTGCCAAGTTTGCCCTTGTCCATTCCAAACATTTCAATAATTACAGACATAACGTAAGTAGATTTGGTTCAAGTTAGTACTTAAAGATGTTGCGAATTCATGTAGTTGGAGAGTGAAGGTGTCAAAGCTAGTGTTGGCATAATTTCACAAAATCAATATTAATGACACTTAATTGCTACAATTGATCTAGAAGGAAAATATCATTATTATTTATATAATTTAGCAAATATTATTGGCTAGTAGTAAAGAAACAAGATATGGATCGAGCAATAACATTGTTACAATAGTATTTTGGGTCAGAATAGGTGCATGGTATGAAGGTATCCAGTATCCCAAAAAGAAAGAAAGAAGGATAGGAGAATTGATAGAAGTTCAATTGACATACCTGAACCGCTCAAGCCTGTGATCCATACAACACATCCCTTTTGCCCAAGAAGCTTTTGCCTCTCAGTATTCCCTACCGGACACTCTTGCCACATGATGTTGGTTGAATTACCAATTGTAGATATGACATGCTGTTTTGGAACTACAAAGAGATGGAAAAATAATCGTTACATATAAAACAGCCTACATGTAAAGATCTAGATGGAAACTATTCTACCCATCCAAGATCCACTCAAGAACTCTCGATTAACATATTTGATGGCATCGCAGGACCACAGATAGATAAAGAGTGAAGAGTACTCTATACTTATTTTTAAGGAAAGAGCATGCCAATCTTATATTATACTTCCCCTACATGAAAGATCTAGCATGTTCGTTGACACATCAATCAGAACACACAGAAGAATGACGAAAAAGGACGAGTACTTTTCTCATGCCAATCAGATTCATGCATCAAATCCCAAAATACTGGACATTTTCTACGAAAAGGAAAAATAAAAACAAAACCCATTACCGGAAAATTCCTTGAGATCATCAAGGCAACCACTTTCATTCTTCTTAGACGCCATCTCCTCGACGACAACCTTCCCATTACCACCACCATCGTTCACCTCCCCCATACACGCACTGCTCCGCCCACCCACGGCCCTGGTTGGTACAACTACGGCGGGCCCGGTGGCTCCAGGCCGCTTCCCTCGCCAGACAGAGACGGATCCAGATGGGAAATTGGGAAGCGCTGAGTCAAACAAGAAGGACCCCAACATTTTCCTACTGTCGTCCAGAGAGAACGAAGCAGAGAGAGGGGGCGAAAGTGAGCAACGGTGGTCGGCGCGATTCCGGTATCGGTGGTAGAACCACCGGAAACGTCGGAGATCCTCACAAGTGACTCCACGCAAGCAGAGGCCAGAGGGAGACAATAATGTCTTAATGAAATTCTAATTACAGTTTCAAATTAATTAGAGTTCTGGTAAGGGTTACATAATAAAGTATAATATAAAACTTTATATGGAAGTTTATATTAAATTAAAATTAAAACTAATGGCTAAAAAGATTTCACATGTCAGATCTTTCAAAAATTTGTCATTAAGTATCCGTACTTATTTAATATTTTGTTAATGTTTAAAATATTATATCATATTTAACAAGATGCTAATTCATATCATATTTAAAATATTATATCATGCTATTTGTTTTTTTTTTTAACAAATTCAAAGACTTCGTTTAAGAATAAGATTTACAAAAAAAAATTAATATATATAAGAATATATATTTTAATAAATAATAATATATTTTTTATTGTAATTTTCAAAAAAAAAAAATAGAAAAAAATATTTTTTATTTTAAAAATCATGTCAATCTAAAAAAACGTAAAATTTTAATTTACCTAATACGTAAATTTTGTCCAATAAAATGATAAGATAATTTATTTTATAAAAGATACCAATAGTTACAAAAATATTTTTTCATAATAAGTTAAGTGGAAAGGATAACTACATAAATAACCCTAGTTATCCATAAATGAATGAATTTGTATTAATGATTTCAAAGTATCATTATTCATAAACACGGTATTTGTAAACTGCATGTTACAGATTTGTACCTTATTAATTGTAGTAAATAACGTTGTGATTTTGTATTATTGTTAATTACGTGGTTGCCATTAAATTAAATCGGTAAACGAACGGGTTGGTGGTTTTTTCCGATAAAAATCATGTACCAGCATTTTCCGTGATTACAATTATAAAAGAATAATATAACAAAGTTATTTCGCCACGTGTCTAATTGATTTATCTTTTTTTTCCCTTTTTGGGATAAGAGGTAGATGGGTAAGAATAAGCGAGACTATATGATTGAAAGTAAAAGTACAATAGAGTTTAATACAAATACATAAAAAATAAAACCTTACAAATACCAATAACATTATTTTTATTTAAAAAATTAGTGATACGGGCGTCGATGTCATCGACCTTCGTCGGTGACACGTCATTATTATTATTATTATTATTATTATTTAAATAGTTGGGTAGATCAGTGGTGTACGAATGATTAAACGTGGCGGGTCTCACTCGACACCGCCGTAAGGATTCTCTGACCTTTCTCTCGAGTGCGTTTGTTTAAACGATTAAGTTAAGTAAAATAAGATTTATATTATTTTTATAATATATAATTTATGATATAAATATTTTAATTTTTTTTTTTAATATAAAATTTAAAATTCTTTAATAAATATTATCGTAAAATATTATCGTGTATAGTAAAAAATACAAGTGTATAATAATTAACTTGTAAAAAAAAAGGCCTTAAGGTGCGTCGATTTTAAAAATAGAATTAAACGATACAAGGTTTATACTTTTTTTAAAATTACATGATGTAAATATTTTGATATAATTTTTTAATATAAAATGTTAAAGTTACTTTGTAATATTATCGTAGATTCACTGTATGTGTATGGTAAAAATATACGTATACAGTGAAAAACTCGTAAACAAAGGATAAATTAATAGTTGTAATATTTTTTTAAGATTTTTATTAAAAAGTATATTATTTAAACTTTTTGTAAATTTATAATGGTACTTTCTTAATATAATTTTAACACGCTCGTAAAAAAAAACTGTTCAATTAATAAACACCACTAAAGTAATGTCCTGTTGGTGATATAATTAAAAGGTTCGAGTTTAAACTTCCCATGCAAATGTTATTTAAAAATTATTTGATTAATAAAATTATTTATAATTTTTGTTACAATTCTAACGAACGTAATTGTTAGGATCCTTGAAGCCTGACAGTTGTCGTTATTGCCAAATGACTCGAACCAAAATGATTTAACTTGTCATGACCTCATCACTCGAAAATCACCTTATTATTTTGCATCGACGAAATTACCGTAACAATACATCGATGGTATTACTATGTAACAATGTACAATATAATTATTAGATAATTTTAATATTTTATTATAAAAATTATTATCATCGTAAATTATATAATTTTTTTTTTTAAAAAATAAAGATTAGATCTCACTTTTGAAAGAAGCAAACCCTTAAAATTATAAATGTTTACGATCACCCGAAGTATTCTACTTGACCACTTCAATCAAGTTTGGCATACCTACCACAACCAACCACCAAACCCTCCCCCACGTCTTCCCGTCAACGTCATCACACGAATTCCCGCACGGGATGATAAATAACAAATCACCATCACACGAATTATATTCTTTCGTTGACTTATATACATCCATTTATTACTTATTTTAGTTTAAAATTATTTTTATCTTTACGATGATTTTTTTATTTTTTTATTTTTTTTTAAATTATAATTTTTAATTATATCAATATTTTTATATTTTAAATAATTATATTTTGTATTTAAATTATATCACTATATAAATATCAATACAACTTAAATTCACCGTAATTATATCAAATGTCAACTTATCAAATTATAGTTTTTTGATCGATTATGAAAAATACCATTCACTTAATATTTATCTTAAAATTTCTTCCCACAGAATTTTTTTCAAAACTTGATATTATTCATGTCGGTCTCTTGACCGGTGATACAAGTATGGTCTATTTGGGCTCATGTCATGTTATGTTGACCAGTGATACAAGTTTCTTCTTTATAAATTTGATATACCAAACCTTATATCAATACGTCTGATCTAAAAATTTTAGAATTATGTATTAAAATCGGTACATCATCTATATAAACAACATACTAAATCTATAATTTGGTACGTCGAAAAATGTAGAAGCGAAATCTATGTTATTATTAAAAAAGACTAAATATTTAAACAAAGACTAAATATAGACCTGTTAAAATTACGACTTAGATCATGTAGCATGATTATATAAAATTATATAAATTTGATTTTCTCTCATAATTTATAATCAAATAGTTTTAAACCTGTTAAAATTCTATTTAAAATCCAATTTTATCAATGTAAAATATTCCAACACTTTTCCTTAACTACATGTGATTTATTTTTAAATTTTTTTGCTTCAACAAGTATCCACAAGTACGTAGATGCATATAAACTGGTATTGATATCATGCTAAAATTTTATTTCAAAATCAATAAATAAGAAATAGAATAATTTTGTGCATTTTAAGTTTAGATTTATTTTTTACATTTATCTATTTTAATAAAACCGACCTTTTATTAGCCACTAATTAATTTTCTTCTTCCGGCTACAGCATATATCCTTCGACCTCTCAAGGATATAACAAAACTACCTAAGCTAATTTTCTATTATATTATCTTTAATTGATGTAATATTTCTCATTTTAAAATCATTTTTGAACTTACCCGTTATGTTATTATCACTAATTCGATCATTTAGCCATCTGCATTTTTATAGTATTAACTTTTTGCATATTTATGAAATCATTTTTGAACTTACCAAAATGTATAACCTATATCTAGCCAGCTTAAATTCAAATTGATATATCTTCCATGAACTTAATTAATTGCAATCCTTAGTCTTTGTTTAATTATTATAATTTTTTAACTTCCCAACTTGGTTAGATATGATTTAATTTTTTTATTTTATTAAAAATTAGTATAATATTAATATAATTTATAAATATTAAAAGATAGTTAAAAGTTATATTCAAACTTACAACCATATATTATATATCGACAATTTCAAACTATCAAGTTATATACGATGCATGCAATCTAATAAAAGTTAATTAAAATAAATACAAAATTTTAAAAAATTATAATATTATTTTTATATTATATAATATCGTCTACGTATCAAAAATAGATTATACTATGTCAGTACGAAAACATAAAAGTATGACTAAGTATGATTCATCAAACCGTGTTGTGTTGGTTAATTAGATATAACTTAATAGACACTTTTAATTGGACCCAAAAAAAGAAAAAGAAAAAAGAAGAGCTGTTTAATAGTGGTCGCGCTATTTATTTGAAATTGGTTAATGCTTCCAGTGGTGCAAGAGATTATAAATACGTAGAAGTAGGAGGATGGTCGAATTAATTAATGCAGTGGTCCGGATCATTAAAATTAATCGAACAAATTTGATCTTTTGTAAAAAACATATTTGAAAGGTAGAAAAGGTAATTTTCAACCATTTTTTTTTTTAAAATTAAGATTAATTGATTTGATTAAACAAAAAAAGCTCCCATCGATTGGAAATCAAGACACATAAAATAGATAAAGATTGTTCAATCAATATAACAAATAGATAAGTATAAAGATCAGTAAAAAAGATTAATTGTCAAAGTTAGTAGTGGAAGCGCCGTTTAATGTCAGGCCCTAACCATGTGTTGGTTAAGTTCAACATCTCAGTTAAATTGAATTTCATTTACTCCTTTGTTACGAGATTATTCATTTAAAGTTTAGCTAAATAAATAATATAAGAGAATATTAAGCTAATAGTCTCACATTTGTTAGAAAATATTACATTATAGGAACTTCTCAAAGAATCATCTCAATTTTGTTATTCTTACGTAAATATATCACTTGGTAATAAGCACTTTTAGTTTTTTATATATTTTTATATTATAATTTAAATTAAAATTTTAATATTATTTATAAAATTGTTTTTAATTTTAAATCTTTAAAATTATTGAAACTAAAATATTTCGTTATTAAAGACAAGTTCCAGTGTTCCGCTGCATTTTATATTTTTCAATGACATGACATTTGAAGCCGTCGGTTAGGTTGTCAAAGCCATGTAATAATTTCCATCACGTCGTGCCGACGAAATCAAAGGCATTTTTTTTTTTTTTAAATTTTAAAATTATTATTATATATCACAAAATTATTATATAATTTTAATTTTATTCATAAAATTAATTTTAATTTTAACTTTTAAAGTAAAAAAAATAAATATCAAAATAATAATAATAATGTTGAATATGTCAAACAACATATTCGTAGAGAAGTAAGCATTACGAAAGAGGTAAAAGGGGTTGAGTGAAAGAAACAAAAAAGACAGATGGGTAGACACGAGCCGTCTTTTGAAAATATTAGGCCACGTTTATAACTAATTTTAGTTAATTTTACGAATTAGATAAAATTAAAATTAAAATCATAGGTTAATAAAAATAATAAAAATTTCTATAATAATAATGTTAAAAATTATTTTAAAAATCAACCGACTCCATACAAAGCCAGTCTATCCTTGGGCGAAGAATTAAAAAATTAATGGTACATTAACAAGCAGTTTTTTCTAAGAGTTTGAAAAAACTTAAGCTAAAATTAATTTTATTATTAAAGTTAAAATTATATAATAATTTTTAAAAAATATAATAATAATATTATTAAAAATGATGTTAGAAGTTAAAAAAAATTACTCGTAAGATGTAAGTTTTTCGTTTACTTTGGCGAGTGAACAGAATGGCCAGGTCTCATGTTCGAGAATGGAGAGGTCTGTTCTGACGAGTATTTATAGTCGTAGCGGACATGGGAAGAATTCTACCACTGCACCTTCTTCCATCCTATCTGCTTGGGAGGTCCAGACCCCTCCGGTACATGAACCGCAGCTTCTCCATCACTTTCTCCGAGTGCACCAGCGATGTGTCCTGCGAAATCTCCGCCGCCTCGACTTCCCGCATGCCGTCGCCCACCTCCGACTCCGTCCAGTCCCTCGTCTCCCAGCTCCACTCCGACCACCCCCCCTCCCAGCTCCACGCCGCCATGGAGCTTCGACTCCTCGCCAAGCACAGCCCTGAGAACCGCATCCGCATCGCCCGCGCCGGCGCCATTCGCCCCCTCGTCGCCCTCGTCTCCGCCCCGGATAAGCAGCTGCAGGAGCAGGGCGTCACCGCGATCCTCAATCTCTCCCTCTGCGAGGAGAACGTAGGCCCCATCGCCGCGGCGGGCGCGATCCGGCCGTTGATCTCCGCGCTGAGGGCGGGGACCTCCGTCTGCAGGGAGAACGCGGCCTGCTCCCTCCTGCGTCTGGCCCAGAGCGACGACCTCCGGGCGGCGATCGGGATGTCCGGGGCGGTCCCGCCGCTGGTGAATCTGCTGGAGACCGGGGGGTCGAGGGGGAAGAAGGACGCCGCGACGGCTCTGTACAAGCTCTGCTCGTCATCGAAGGAGAACAAGGCACGGGCGGTGCGGGCGGGGGTGGTGAGGCCGCTGCTGGAGCTGATGGCGGACCAGGAGTTGGGGATGGGGGACAAGGCGGCGTACGTGCTGGCCAACGTTGCGGCGCTTGCGGAGGCAAGAGCACGGATCGTGGACGAGGGGGGCATCCCCGTGCTGGTGGAGATGGTGGAGGTGGGGAACCACAGGCAGAAGGAGATCGCCGCCGACGTTCTGCTCCAGCTATGCCAGCACAGCAATGCCTACCAGGCCAAGGTCACCAGGGAAGGCGCTCTTCCTCCTCTCCTCCATCTCTCCAGCTCCGGCATCTCCCGCGCCAGCAACAAGGTATTAGCTTTCTCTTCCACATGTCAATGCTCTGATTCGAAGTGGGCTGGTTTGGCACTAATTAATTAAATCCATGATCAATGCTCATCGGAACTTGACATCAACTAATGTATAGCACTAGATCGACGACGATACTGGGAAAAAAAATGTAAAAAAAAAAATAAAAATTCGACGATTACAGGACAGACTCGCTTGGTTTGCCTCTG
>JAMKPZ010005112.1:0-31179 GCA_024699675.1 Amphibolis antarctica | reverse complement strand
TATCTTATATATGAAGTGTATTATATATACATGAATAATATTTTTTATATGTGAATAATATTACATATTTTTATTTAATTATTATAATATATATATATATTTGTGATGGCAAACAATTTTCTTGGCCATCACAAAGTATCACTTTCTTTCAGTTAGAACGTGCTTTTGTGATGATTTCAGTCGTCACAAAGTATTTTTTTGCGACGGTGGTTGGTGACAGCATTAAACCGTCACAAATTATGTGATGGTCAAAAAAGTCAACATAAATTTTTTACGATGACTTTTATTGCACTAGTCACTGCCACTGTGGTTGTTACAAACAAATACAATAATTGTGATGATTTTTATGATTTTTGTTATGACCATGATCGTCACAAAAAAGTGTATTTTCCTATAGTGACTTCACTTATCATAGATCAAACTTCAACAAAGTTGAAATTGAAATTAATGAAATAAATAATATTAAAATTATATAGTAAATTATAATGTCGTTTGAAAAGTTTACTTTTAAATTTAAAAATTACTTCTAAATTTATGATGACATAAGTAGATTTTTAGATAATTTTTTTATATTAATCTTATTATAATATTCAATTATATCAATATTAATATCACTTATTTAAAAATACATATAACTATTATAAATATATTTACAACCATACAAATTTATCATGAGCTATCATTTAGATTGATTCAACGATGGATGCGAGGAAAATGCATTTAGAAAGGAAATCATTAAACATCACTATTTACTACTTCTAAAATTGAAAAAATTATTTCTAAATGTAATCTATGTGATACTGATTTGTATATAAAAATTTATGAAATAATAATAACGTACAAGAATTTACGTAAAATTAGAACTACGATTCTTGAGATAGAAGTTTTAATTTTAATTTCGTAATTAAGAATTTTCAACTTCAAATTTGATTTTACTTTATATTATTATTTTTTTAAAAACAATTGTTTGAGCTGTCATTGCGCTGGCGACAGCTGTGGTCAGGTCGATCTGGACCTTAGGATTTTGCATCCGAGGGCCGAGGTTGCTTCTGGCGTCGGTCGTCTCGTATGCGGAAGATGCGAAAAAACAGTAGGCGCTGAAAACGACGCAGATTCGTCGTCTTTCCTTCGATCCGTTCAAGACACGCAAGATCATGGGTACATAATGTAATAGTCGCCGAACCAGATCAGATTAATTTATTTTCTTTTATATTAGATTTATCAGATAAAAATTAAGAAAGTTAATTTTTTGATTTTTATCTATATAAGGTATTTGTATTTCTAGAATGAGTAAAAAATAATAAAAAATGATAAAAATTTTAACTATTATTTTCTACTATTTTATATGAGTTTTCATTGATATTAAAAGTACAAACACCACTAATGTTAGAAAATTTAAAACCTAACCAAATCTTTTTTTTTTCTTATGGATTTCCATAAGGTACACATCCTTCTGAATCTTAAATTCTAATCTTAAATTTTACTATAGCCTTATTTGTTTTAGACTTTGTTTAATAATTATTATAAGTTAGATAAACTTAAAGTTTACCTTTTTTAGTAGACAGAATCCTTTTCTATTTACTTTTTTTTGATAGTTATAGTGAAAACTTTTATTTTATTTATTAAAATATGTACTTTTATATAATAAAAGTTCTTATAAATCACATTCCTAAATGAAACCTTAGCTTTAAAAGTTTCAATTTCAATTTTACATAGGTCTTTACATGTCATTATTATTATATAAACTTTTACACAAACTTTCAACACATATGGCTTTGTTTGATAAAATTTACATGTTATGTGAGTTATGAAATCACTTTTTTTAGGCCAACATAATTTCCTAGGTGAGAAATTTTTTTCCTATTTCTCATTTTAACAGCTATAGTAAAAACCTTTGCTCTCGTTGTACTGTTTGAAAAAACATATATTTTATACAGTAAAAGTCTTTATAAACATTATTCTCAAATGAAGTTATAATTTACTATATAATTTTAATATTATTAAATTTACTATTTTTAATTTTAACTTTTTACAATTATTAAGGTTAATTTTACGATAAGTAAAACTGAAAATGTTTGATGTTTTTCTCGCCATTGGAGTTAATTGATAACCCCAGCCTACCAATCATAGCATGCACGTGCGAGAATAGGATTATCATAATTAATTTCTAATTTAAATTTATTCAGATTGTTTATTGAGCGGAACCTTTCTTCACGTTCCTTTTTGTATTTTAATTCTTTTTTAAAACTTACAAGTGACTTACAATCCATCGTTTAAAGTGATATTTGAGTGGTCAAGAGACTTCTCATTAAAACTTATAGTTTTAGATTCAAAACTTTACTAATGTAATAGAATTATCTTAAAGTAATAATTTTTTTAAAAAAGTGACTTATGGATAATTATACATGACACATATGAATATACTTAACATGATGTTAAAAATTTATCTTAAAATTAATTGATAATGAACAAAAAATCTATCATTAAGTCCGTCACAAAAAATACTCATACAGATAATTTTGATAAGCAGTAACATACGTTGTATTTTTGATATGCTCTGGAATGCATGAAATTAATAAAGAATCATGCATAGGTAATATTATGCACAAATTTCTCAACGTTCATGTCCTAAGTTAAATATGACCTAATTTAAATGACACTATAGTCTAGTTTGGAGTAGACTTCAAGTGACTTTTAAAATTACTTTTAATAATATTATTATTTTACAAATTTTAACGTATAAATTTCTATCCTTTTAATTATTATACAATTTTAACTCTATTTACAAAATGCAACCAGTATGTAGGTAGTTGTGCCACTAACTCCATTGTAATAAACATGCACACATTAACTATAAATCTACAAAATAGTGCAATGTTTTACCATAATCACCCATATTATGCAGTGATTCATGATACTTAATTATGAAACACAACAATTAATATATGCAAAATTCCATGATAATTAGTAAAAATACTTGAAATCTAATAAAAATCTATAATCAAGTAATGGTCTACCATAACAAGGGATAGTATTAAACTATAGTTTAATATATAAAGTGTGTTATTTAGAAAAAAATTACAAGATCACTTACAGTTAATTAACCCTAATCTTATGCTAAACTCTCCTCTCTGTAGAATTCCATGATAATTAGTAACAATACTTGGAATTTAATAAAAATCTATAATCAAGCTAGCAATGTTCTACTAAAAAATTGATAGTATTAAACTATAAGGTTTGTTTGATATTAAACGTAATTACTTTTTTCATTATACACCATAACGTTCTATAATATTATTTAATTACTAAATAACGAATTTTTATGTTTTTTTACTATTCATTAAATGTGCCAACTCTTAAAAAAATACTATATAATCATCATATTAATATAATAAATATTATTTATTATTCTATTATATATTTTGTTTATTATTCATCGTAACTTTCAAAAAAATATTATCATCACATTATTATAATAAATACTATACATTATCCTTTTACTTATTTTATTCATTATTTATTACAACTTTTAAAAAATACTATCACTACTTTTTTTATCGTAAATCGTATAATTTTTAGAAAAATATGAAACTCAACTCAATCTATCAAAATGCCCACCCAAACACGGTCAAAGAGAAAGTCAAACCTGTAGTGAAATATAAGTTAAAATATAAAACACAAACCACAAGCATTGAAAGACAATTTTACTTGGAAAAATTTCCACAATGTAAAAGGAAAAACCATGAGACTTTTGGTTAACTTATACATCTTCCACTACAATCAAATAGATATGTATAAATGAATCTTCTCTAATGTACAACTAATTAAAGGAATTATATGCACATTTACCAATAATCTCAAGGTACACTACTACTTAACAAATATAAGGAGAGGAAATTAAGAAGGATTAACTAATCTGATTGCCATTGTCTCCGAACTTTTTGCCACCACTATGCTACACCAAAAGTAGTCTTGTCATTGGGAAGATATAATATTATGTTTCATTCTCTTATTACCAATTAATTAGGATTGAAATAAATTTTAACATGGTTTGTACATGTCATCTGTAAATAATCTCTAACTAAATAGAAATAATTTAATCTTCAAACATATTCAACTTAATTACCTTCCATGTTCTCTAATATTTTTAACATATATAGTTAACTTTTGGTTAGATCACTTCACAACTCGTGCTGGATTAACTTTTGAAGTTGTAAATGTCATCAACTTAGACGTTCATTCTATTTCTCCAATTGACACACCTGCTGTTGTTGATAACAATTCCATTATTCGATCTAGCAAATGATTCGAATGGTATATATACCTCTTGCTAATGAGACCTTTCGGATGGAGAAGATGACAATTGAACACTTCGGTACTTTATATGCGTGTTTTGACATTTGCTTTATATTTATCTTGATTCAAAATTATACTCTTATGCTTTGCATATGTACTTGACAGTTGAACTCATACATTTACATTGTATTCAAACTATTTTTAATATAAGTATCAAAATACTCTTATTATTAAAGTGATATCCTAGTGCTTAAAGAGTTTTCCATTAAACTTACGATCTTCGAGTCAAAATTCCACGAATATATGTAATAAAATTATTTTAAAATATCACTAAAGTGATATCCTAATTGTCAAAAAATCTCTTACTAAAACTTATAATATCAAATTCAAAACTTCTAAAGTTGTCAGTTGTGCCGCATCGATACGATACGACACGATTTTTGTGTTAGTACGACATTATTCGTGTCATGCCGACATGGTTCACACCACCAATGGGCTAGCTTAGGTATGGTCCGTGGCACAAAAAAATATTATTTGTCCCTATTAATGATACTCTTTTGATCGATACGATTTTTAAATTAATTTATTATTTAATTAATAAATTACAACATTCTTCTCAGGACCCATTGCTGCGACCCAGCGGCCAGCCCAATGACTTGACGACCCATCTCCCTCACCAGCCGCAAGACCCATGCCCCCCCCCTCTTGCAACTCGACGACCGTTCCCCCCATTGGCCTGCACGGCCTTCCATGCTTCCCCCTTGCTGCCTTCGACAACTCACTTCTCTCTTCGCCTAAGAGTCTTCGCGATCGTTCACTCCAT
Organism: Amphibolis antarctica; assembly: GCA_024699675.1. Lineage (NCBI taxonomy): Eukaryota > Viridiplantae > Streptophyta > Magnoliopsida > Alismatales > Cymodoceaceae > Amphibolis > Amphibolis antarctica. The sequence continues at coordinate 26,060 of JAMKPZ010005112.1, read as the reverse complement.
CGGTCGCACGACCTGACTGCCGACCCAATGACTCGACGACCCATATCCCCTACCGGCCACACAACCCGTTCACCCCCCTCCCTCGCACGCGACCGTTCACCTCGCTGATCGCATGACCTGACGGCCCGTCCCCCCATTGGCCACACGACCCCCGTTCACCCCACCGGTCGTACGACTTGGCAACCAGTCCCCCCACCCCTCCTGTGATCCGGTTGCCTGCCCAAAAGATACTCTTAGTCATAGTCTCGTGCTAGGCCGGGCCGTGCTGAATTTTGTGCAGGAATTTGTGCTGTGTCGGCACGACATGAATTACCTAGGGGTCTGACCCAAGCATAACCTACGACACGAAATTTTTTTGTACCGTGCCGTTGACCAACACGGTCAAACCATGACAGACCATCATGACCCAACACGATCCAATTGACAACTCTAAAAACTTCACTAATGTAATAGAATTATCTCAATATAATAATTGTGAGTAGAATTAACTTAAAATAATAATTTCCAAATTTCAAAAGAAATATCAAAATATAATGTTTTGATACTAGATTGACTTGACAACGTCGTTACCAGCAACATCTAATTTTGATTTCTTCTTCTCTTCTATTCCCTTTACCTTTAAGGGTGTGTTCATAGGAAAATCAATTTTTTCCTCATTCCACCCATGACATTTTGCCATTCACGTTATCCAACATTAACATGTTTCCCAAGGTAGTTTAAAAAAAAATGAAATTGATAGATTTTCGTTCGGATTGACAAAATTTCCTTTAGTTCGAGTGAAACTTCCTCTGGTGAGTATTAAGATGGACTGAATTTCCACTGACTCAAGTGGAACTTCCTCTAGTGGATATTGGGATAAACAGAATTTCCTTTAGTTTATGTGAAACTTTCTTTGGTGGATACTGGGATAAACAAAATTTCCTCTAGTTCGGGCAGAACTTCCTTTAGTGAATATTGAGACAGACAGAATTTCCTCTAACTCGAGTGGAACTTCCTCTACTGGGTATTGGGATAAACAAAATTTCCTTTGATACAGGTAGAACTTCCTTTAGTAGATACTAGAATGGACAAAATTTTCTCTAGCTTGGGCGGAATTTCCTTTGTTTGGTTATTTTAATTAAATTGTAAATAAATATTATTTAAAATATATAAATGTTGATGTGATTAGAGATACGGTGATAAAATAATGAAAAAAGTAAGTTGAAGAATGTAAATATAGTGATAAAAATTAAAAATACTCTTAAAAGTTGAAAGTAACTCTTGTGAACGAAGTTTAAAACTTTCTATTTTCTTTTATTACTATTACCTCTCTAAACCTTTTAATTTTGTACCTGAATACATGTTAACACTGTTTAATTAATTAATGAACCTTTAACTCGCAAAAAAATCAAAATACTCTTTTCATTGTTTTTTAAAAAAGAGTGATTTTCACGGGACCCGCGAGGTATCAGGCAAGAGAATAAAGCCAAAACGCGAGATCACGTGGTCTGACGGTGGCGGTCCCCCGACCACTCACGTGCTGGCCGACCTTCCATCGTCCAACCCTTTATTTATTTATTTATTTATTTTTCCGTTATTGCCAACTGAAACAAAAAAAATAAAATAAAACCACTCTGATTTGATTCGGCGATCGCAAAAGCCTAGGGGAGATCTTGACATCACGTAAATGTCGTTTAGTTTTCAAATTTTTTTTTAAGAATCTGTTTACTTTTTTTTTTTTAATAAATATTTTTATTTTAACTATGATATTTATTTTTTAATTTATTTTATTATTATTAAAATTACTTTTTCTCTTCTTTTGTCCTAAAATCGTTTAAGAGGCCCGTGAATAATCCCTAAACTTCTAAAATTACTTTTAACATTCTTAGTATTGTTCAAAATTAAATATATAAATTTTTATCATTCAAATTACTATACAATTTCAACTTAATGTTTATGAAATTAACTTACGTTTATCTCACCATCGTAACACAACTCCTAATTTTTAGAGCGATATTGTAGTTACGTTTGGAAGGTACAATACCTAAAAGAAGTAATGGTATTTCAGGAATTATGTTTGTTGATTAGAATAGTAATTTTCACGAAACTTTTCAAATATTTCAATTTTATCTTTAAAAGATATTTTTTTGATAAATATTATTAACAATATTTTAACCAGCTATTTTATTAAAAACATTTTTGAACAAAATAAAAAGTATATGTAAAGTTCAATTTTTTTAATTTTATAATGTTAAAAATATTTATTTATATAAGTTTTTTTAAATACTAAATTATTTATTTGTTATAAATAAATAATTAAATAAATAAATATTTATTTATTTATTAAAAAAGTGCTCCTCCATCTACGGATGAGCTGCTCCCATAATTATTTATTTGTTAATTATTATAAATATTTATTTATTTAAAAGAGTAAAAAGATACTCATATCATTTGTTTGCAAGAAGTAGTTTCAATTTTTAGAAACGATGGATGAATCGTTACTCTGTTAAATAGAAAAATATATTTGTACTTACATTTTGAAACTGTCATTCTAATAAAAATATATTTATTTATATTATTTGCGTTTATTATTAGTATTATCGGTGTTTTGTTGTTGTTGTGGTAGTAGTAGAGAGAGAGAGAAGGAAAGGTGGGAGAGGGAGAGGTGATAGAATCACAAAAATCACAAGCAATTGCATCACAATTGAAGCGAAGAGAAAAAAAAAAAATTTGAGATTAGGAGAATTAGATGCCTGCTGTAGAAGAAGTAGCGGTAGCGGTAGAGATAGAGAGAGAAATAGAATGGAACAGCCAACAAGAATCCATTCACATTCATCCACCACTTCAACCTCATCATCATCATCATCATCGTCGTCGTCGTCGTCGGCGTCGTCGTCAAATTGCAAATATGCAATCCGATCGGTTCGCATACTCGATATTTTGCAATCCCTAGACGTCGTCGCCTTTGGTGTGGTTCCTCCTGCCTCCCGGCGTTTAGTTTTGTGTTGTTTTGTTGTGTTTTGCTTCTGTCGGGGTTGGGATCGGGATCGATCGAGGTGTCGTGGCACGGGGACGGTGGATCGGGGATGCCCTAGCTTGCGTCGGTGGTGGACGATTCTTTATCCGACTGGATCGTTGGGGTTGTGAGGCGTAGAAGGTGCGAGGTGAGGTGGGGTGGGGGGATCTGGAGGAGGAAATGGAGGTGTCGGACGGCGGCGGGAGTGGAGGGGAGAAAACGATGCCGCCGCCTCCGCAGACGTTGACGCCGGCGCCGACGGACGGGGGGGAGAAGTCGACGAAGAGGAAGATGAAGACGGCCTTCCAATTGGAGCTGTTGGAGAAAACCTATGCGTGTAATGTTGCTTTCTGGATTACCGGGGTTGATTTGGTTGGTTTGAAAGTTAGAATTTTTACGGTTTATTTCTTTGTTTCCTTTTGTTTGGTGAGCAGTGGCTGCGTACCCGCCGGAGACGATGCGTGCGGAGCTGTCCGCGAAGATTGGGCTATCCGACCGGCAGCTGCAGATGTGGTTCTGTCACAGGAGACTGAAGGATAGGAAGGCGAATGAGATGGCTGCAGCGGCTGGAGGGTCTGGGACTGGGACAAGTCCTCATCGGGAGCCTAGGAAGGCGTTGGCACGGATGTCTGCACCTGCTGCGTCGAGAATGGTGTCAGATGCGCCAACAGTTAGAAGCAGGTATTATGATGTCATGCCCATGCCACCGCAGCAGACATTATCGGAGTCGAGGGCGATCACTTTCGTGGAGTCACAACTAGGGGAGCGGATTAGAGAGGATGGTCCGATACTCGGTGTTGTGTTTGATCCTTTGCCTCCTGGTGCATTTGGAGCGCCCATAGGTAGTGCACGATTTTCCTTGCTTTACCTGTATTTCCATTGTTTTTCTTGTTTTCCATTTTGCGATATATACATGCAATGTTTCTCATTATGCACAATTATTGATGCTTATGGCCTTTTAAATAACAGGAGAGGCACCAATGTTCTTGATAGTTAGCAATGCTTTTTATTTCCTCATACAGTATTGACCCTTGCGGAGTTGTCTAACGGAGGACACTATCAAACAATATTGATTTGGTTTTTTATTGTCCATCTTGTGTGATCATCGTAGATATGATTGCCCATTATTGTAAAATTGGTGAAAAAGATGTCTTAGATTAAGTCTGTTTGTTCATGGCCTGAATATATAATTTATGCTTGAAGAAATCTTGCATGTATTGGATTTGAGAAATGGTTATACTGCTGGCATTTATGGGCATCACCATCAAACAAAATCAATGAAGAAACTCTGATGTGCTCCATGACATTCTTCTTTACATCCTTATACAACAACAATAACAATTTAAGTCATAATTTCATTACGTGAGGTTGGCCACAATCATCCATTACGTGAGGTTGACCCAGAGTGGTGAGTCAAGCCGCACTCAAATGCTTACATGGTGTTCCTGACTACTTATAATGAGGTATTATGTTCTCACTATTAGTTTGAATTTTTGGTGTAGTAGTGGTATTTGATGCTAACATGTATTCTTTAGTGACAATGGCTGATCCTAAAATGCATTTTATCATGGCAACTAAGAAATTGACCTCTTGCAATCCCAAATTAAAAGTAGTCTGATATGCACCTATGTTTAGTTTTAATTCTAATAGCTAGATAAGAATCATTTAGGGCTCAGTTAAAGGGAAACCACTGCAGATAGAAACCATTGGAATTTATTTTCATTCTTCTAATTTTTGGTGTTTGTGCTTGACACAGAAATAATTGGAAAATAAATCCTGGTGCTTGTGCCTTTCAATGGAATCGACAGAAATGATAATTCTTGCCAATCATTTATTTAACTAACACATTTCTTTCAATCATTTTGTCAAAGACATTCCTTACTCAAGCTTCTTGATTACAAACATTTGGAAAAAATAAAAAAACGTATGCAGTTTCTTAATCAAAAATGAAACATTCACTACCATTGAATCAATGTTGGAATACATGATTAGTACCATGTGTCAAAATAAACAATAATTATCAAAGAAATAACTAATAAAATCACATAACATTGGAAATATTATTATGCATTTAAGTAGTGAGAGGATTGGGAGTTGTGAAATTTCCAGCCCTCTTCCAAACTCTAGTCTTTGGAAATAGGTGAAAAAAATTGCTTTTATATTTGGAAACCACTTAAAAAATCGTGTAAACAAAATGCTAGGAAAGAAATGGCCAAACAAAAGATTTTTTCTTTTCTTTTCCTTTTCGTTGGAGTCTTTGTGCACAAGCCCCAGCTATAATCAGATTTTATACCAAATGGGAAAATAAGGTCAGTTTAACTGTGGAAGATATCACAACTTCTACTTTACAAAGTTGTTAGAAGTCAAAAGCTAATGATCAGGTTAGCAAAATCTAGTAATAAATCAAGCGAAAATCTAAACAATTCATACCCTTACCTTAAGTGCTATTGAGAAAAGAGCTTTTGAGAAATCCAATTCCAAATGGGTTGTTCTTCTAAATACATACCCTAGTCTCATTCTTGTGTAACCTGTGTGCTTATCAATGCTAAAGATATTGTTCCTAGCTTATGGTATATAGAGCCATAAGTTTTCAAGAATGTACAATTATGTATTTTGATTCTCTTGTATTGATTCTAAACGGTTACTTTTGTAATTGACAATGGAATATCTGGTCTTCATGGAATTCTGCTTCCATAGCTTTATTCTGTATTGTGGGTTCTGTCTAGCTTTCTAAATGTTTGTTATGTTTGCAATCTATTCTTTTTTTGCAACTTGGTCATGGGATTATGCTCAATTTATTTTGGAAATTGAGCATTTTATAACGGTCATGATTTATGGTATTGAGCACTGTCAATGGTTGAAATTATTTATGTATGAGATAATTGCCATTAGAATCTGAGGAAAACACTTTCTGTTTGTCATATTTGGGTAAATTGGAACTTGAATCATAACATTTCAGGGAAGTTTAACTGCCACCTTGAGGAGACAGAAATAGATTGTAAAGTGCAGAGAACCTTTCTTTGCTATTGGCGGTGGTTTTATTTCTGCAGTAGTTAATATTTCTTGCTACATCCACATGAATTTTAGTTCCCTCTCATTATTTAAATTCTCTGCTTAGTTCTTCAGCATGTTCGTTATCTATAATCCAACTATAAATGTTTGTTTATTTGTCAAGTACACTTTGTAATGATAATTCTTTTGTGGTATTTGTTCTGGTGGTAGATTAGCTTTTTATGTCCACTTCAGGTAGATTATTTACTTTGTTTTTGAACTATTAATGCCTTATGTTGTTATCTTTTCAATGATTGAAAACAGAAACCACAGTACCACAGAAGCATCCTGTATGGCCTTACGATGGGAAGTTACACAAGGGTCATGATATGAAATCCATTAAGGTTTCTTTTATTACATTAACATATTGAATTCTTACTCTGTGATTTCAGCTTATTTTTGGCATGAACGTTAATGATGGATTTTACCAAATGACTGTGTTTTATATTCGTTTAATATGTCAATAGTGATGTATTCTTAATCATTGATTTGCTTGTAACTTTTTGATTACTGCAGACCTCATCATTCTTAGCCGGTGCAGAACATTGCCTTATACAAAGTTCATCTGGTGGAAAGAAAAAGACAAAGATTGGTAGTACTCATGTGGTTCACTCACAGGCAATTCCCAGAGCTGTCCATGAGTATCAATTTCTACCTGAGCAACCAAGTGTACAATCAGATGTATATGAGAGACTTCCACCATCACATTTTTATGACCGTTCAGTTGATGACACCACAGGCAACAGAGTGTCAGCATTACCACCTGGAGGAATTTTTGCACATGGTAATGACCATATTGCTCCAGGCTATGGCTTCCATGATCAGGCACCTCTAGTTCAAGGTATGCCACACATTTTTTCCTCAGGTTCAATGGAATATGATGGTTTTCTACACAAGTCGTTATATTCAAATTCAGGAAGTGATGTTCCATTTGGTGCTCAATGTACCATGGGAATAGAAAGCTCATTTTTAACAGCTGATAGGAGGATTTGCCGTGAGGAAGATGCTGCTCGGATTGAAAGGAAACGCAAGGTGCCATATCTGATTTCCCCTTTTTCTGAAGCTCTTTCTGTATTAAGTTTGTATTATGTAATCCAGGATGTGTGGACTTTGTATCACATTATTGAATTCTTCTTTTCTTTGCAGAGTGAGGAGGCAAGAATAGCAAAGGAAGTGGAAGCCCATGAGAAGCGTATTAGAAGGGAGCTTGAAAAACAGGATATTTTGAGGCGAAAGGTAGCAATTGGAAAGTTCTTTCTTTTTGCACATTATTGGTTGTTTGCTTAACACAACTCATATGTTGATAGAGAGAGGAACAAATGCGAAAAGAAATGGAGAGGCATGATCGGGAAAGAAGAAAGGAAGAAGAGAGGATCTTGCGTGAAAAGCAACGGGAGGAGGAAAGATACCAGCGGGAGCTAAGACGTGAACATGAGCGAAGAGAGAAGTTTCTGCAAAAGGAAAGTCAAAGAGTAAGTGATTTAACTATCCTTCCCAAGTCATGAATCCACCATAACCTAGAATTCACATTGATTAATTATTTGACTGCATGCACTTTTTTGGTGCATTGAGTTCAGGCAGAGAAGTTGAGACAGAAAGAGAAAATGCGGCAAGAGAAGGAAACAGCTAGGATCAAAGCTGCAAATGAGAGGGCTGTAGCTCGCAGAATTGCTAGAGAATATATGGAGCTTATTGAAGATGAGCGGTTAGAACTCATGGAGTTGGCTGCATCCAGTAAAGGATTGCCATCGATAATCTCTCTAGATGGTGACACTTTACAAAATCTTAATTTATATAGAGGTACATGTTGATAAATTATGATGATTTATTGTGTTGGATCTGCCAATGAACAATGTAGAAGCTCTTCCTGTTGTTCAAACTGATTACTTTCACACTAAACTGTCCTTTGTGCTTCAGATATGTTGAAAGAGTTTCCCCCAAAGACTGTAAGATTGAAACGGCCATTTGCTGTGAAGCCATGGGCTGATTCTGACGAGAATATTGGAAATTTGCTGATGGTACATGTTCCTGCATTTTTATACTCATTTTGAGATCTGAGCTTTTATTTGATTAAAGGTGTTCTGTTTCATTGGCCTCTCTCTGTGGAAAAAACAGATGATTATATTTTCAATCTATCATTACATTTATATGAAGAAACTACAACAAATTCATTCATGTTGTTAGATGGTGCTTTCTTCTTTCTTTAGGTTGTTTTTGTTTTTGGATTCTCTTTTTTTTTTAATGTGAGCAAATATCTGATCTAAAAAATATTCCTTTTCTTATCTAGAATCACTCTATTCTCCCAAAAAACCCACAAATCAACCTCTGTTTTTCCTAGATTTCTTTGATCTACCATGCTGAACCATTTTTCCAATCAAAGAACCACCTATTTCAGAAGATGGAATTCTGCTATCATTTCATACGTTGTAGAACTAAAAATACCTCTGATTTGCTAAAGTTTTTTGATCTATCATTGCTTTACTTTTTATTTAATTAAGGAATGCCTGATTTCTTTTTTATACTCATTATAGTTATATGTACTTTCAAGAATAAATTATTGTCTATATCTCTACGTTAAAAAATAATGACCATATACTTTTCCTTAATTCATTTCTGATTGATAAATTTCAGGTTTGGAGGTTTTTGATCACTTTTGCTGATGTACTGGTGCTTTGGCCTTTTACACTTGATGAATTTGTCCAAGCCCTTCATGATTATGTGAGTTTTTCAATATTATTTGGATTGATTTCTGTTTTGTTTATTTTCAGGTTACCCTATCAAAATGTCTATTCTGGAGCTGCCTGATGAAATTCCTTTGTGTCTTTTTCTAGTTTTGATGGCATTAAGTGCAAGTTGTAAGACTGATTGTTATGAACCCATATTTGTTTCTAAATTCATGTCCTAATAACATATCAAATGCTTAGAAATCAATTGAGTTTTTGTTAGCATGTCTAGGTCCTCACTGTCTTTTATGATACACCTTCCTTTCTTCACCGTTTCCATTCCTTCATACAAGCTGTACTTGACCATTATCCCATTTGAGAAATTTGCAATTTTGGCAGAGGTCATATACAATGTTTGCTAGTTGCTACATCTGCATAGTGCATGCCATCTAAATATATGGTATATGCCATTATCTACATTATGCGTCACCATGTTGAAGCAGAAATGGTTCTTACAGCATGCTTGACAATATTATTTCCTAAATGAGGAATCATCTTTGTGCAGCCATAAATGAAAACAATCAGGACATTTAAGCTATATGACAGTTAATTATCATTCCATAATCATGACATGATTATATGGCAGTAAGACATTCCATTTCAGTTGTAGAACAATAATTTTATATTCATGCTCAAACAATAAATTTTTATCCAAAAGTTTTTATGCACTTCTGATGATTTTGATCCACTGCATGCTATATATTGGTCATGATGTAGTTCTGCATGTTGGATATGATTTTTAATTTTCTCTGGCCGTTGTATTGGCAGGATCCAAGGTTGCTTGGAGAGATACACATTGCTCTTTTGAAATGTATCATAAAGGATATTGAAGATGTGGCAAGGACTCCTGCTGTGACATTGGGGGGAAATCACAATGCTGCTGCTAATCCTGGTGGCGGCCACCCACAAATTGTTGAAGGGGTCTGTTTTTACTTTACAATTTTATGCTTTATAATTTTTTACAATCTTTACTTTTCCATTATCTTTTCTAATCTAGATTGGTTTTCTAGGCATATGGCTGGGGTTTTGATATTCGCAGCTGGCAAAGTCACCTGAATCCATCAACTTGGCCTGAAATACTGAGGCAATTTGCGTTATCAGCTGGTTTTGGACCAAAGTTGAAGAAAAGGATTGCTGAAAGGGCTCATCTTCGGGATGAGAATGAGGTATATTAGTGTGAAAATAGTTTAATTATTCTACACGAAATATATATTCAGATATATATCATAGGCTTTGCAATAATACCTTTAATGATGTCTCTTTTACCATAGTTGATTATCTATTAATTGAGAATATTATAAATTATAATTTTTTTATATCTTAATATAAATTTAATTTTTTTGAAGAACACATTTGAAAATTGTGTTTTGAATTTCAGTATTGTGGCAAAATGTGTCTTTGACTTGTACTATTGAAGCTTATACTAATATTTATTGTTTTCTTGTTTTGGGGGCTGGATTACATATTGATGATGGTTTTTAGAAACTAAAGAAAATGGTCATTACATTTTTACAACCGTTGTATTTCACATTTTGAATGTAGGGTCACGATGGTGAAGACATAATTTCTACTTTGAGAAGTGGCATGGCTGCTGAAAATGCTCTTGCCATGATGCAAGAAAAGGGGTTTTCTCGTCTATGTAGATCACGCCACCGCTTGACACCTGGAACGGTAAAATTTGCAGCATTTCATGTGCTTTCACTAGAAGGAAGTCATGGCTTGACAATTCTAGAGGTTGCAGACAAGATTCAGGTAGTACGTTGTAGATATTTACTGATTTTGCTTCTTATTGGCTTGTTGAGTAATCTCTCCTGTTTGTTCAGAAATCAGGACTTCGAGACCTCACAACAAGCAAAACACCTGAGGCATCTATTGCAGCCGCATTGTCTAGAGATACAAAACTTTTTGAAAGAACTGCTCCCTCAACATATTGTGTTCGTTCACCATTTAGAAAAGATCCTGCTGATGCTGACACCATACTTGCAGCTGCCAGGGAGAAAATACAGATATTTGAAAATGGATTTTCAGAATCAGAAGAAGCTGAAAAAGATACTGAAGATGCAGATTATGTTGAGAGAGATGAAGAGTCTGAAAGTGATGGTGGTGATGATCCTGAAGTTGATGTTAGCAATGCAGAAGAGAATTTCATTAGACTCCCAAATCAGTATGAGTTGAAATCAGCATCTAATTGCTTAGGAAATGGAAAGCAGCTTCTTGATGGAGTTGGAGTAAATCCACTTGCCGGTATTGGAAGTCTAGACAACACTTATTCTTCATTTTCTGAGGAAGGATTGAAAGATGCAAGCATTTCAGTTACAGTAAATGATAATTTACTTGATATGACATCTGACTTGCCTGATGAAGAAAAGCTTGAAGCTGAGGACACTGTGATTGATGAAAGCAACTCTGGTGAGCCATGGGTTGAAGGATTAACGGAAGGGGACTATTCTGATATCAGTGTAGAGGAACGACTTAATGCTCTAGTTTCTCTAATTGGAGTTGCCATAGAGGGAAACACAATCCGTGTAGTTCTAGAGGTAAATGGTAGCCTTGCTTTGCTATGTATCTATTTTATATTACAAATTTGTGACTTTCATTTATGTTCTCAGGAGCGCTTGGAAGCAGCAAATTCTCTTAAGAAGCAAATGTGGGCAGAGGCTCAATTGGATAAGAGACGCACAAAGGAAGAACAAATAACTCGAATAGAGTACTCTTCTATGGGGATGAAGGCAGAGCCAACACAGGCAAATATTACTGATGATGGTCATAGCCCATTTGGCGGTGATAACAGGGGTAGTGCCATCAATCTTAATTATGCGGTTAATGGGGAGTCTCTTGACATGGAAATTGCTAGTAGTTTTAACACCATGGCTACTGATAGGAACATGATGGGACAAGAGTTTCCCACAAATCCTGAGGGTGCCCAACCCCAGCAGTATGGATATGTTGCAGAAAAGTCACGCTCACAGTTGAAGTTATATATTGGACACAGAGCAGAAGAAGTTTATGTCTATAGATCCTTGCCTTTGGGTCAAGATCGGAGACGTAACCGGTATTGGCAGTTTGTGGCATCTGCTTCTAGGCATGATCCTGGTTGTGGCAGAATCTTTTTTGAATCCAGGGATGGATTTTGGAGGCTGATTGACTCAGAAGAGGTAAAATTGGCTTTTTGTTCTAGCATCCAGTGCTTTTATTGGCATATTTCATTAATTACTTGCCAATTTGATAGTGATGCTCAAAAGTGTAGATTTCTGAAGTGTTGATAATTTTCTAGAATTTATCTTTCAGAATCTTTTCGTTGATAAGATTGCTATCTGCCTGATGATTTATTGGAAAATTTACTTCATGATAACAGTTCTGTGAACTTGATTTCTGTAGTTGGTCACATGAAATATATTCTTAGTCAATTCATGACTGACATCAAATAGGCAGTGTTTTGATAAGTGGGTATCTTGAATTTATTTTATATTTAGTTTTTCAGTTTTATATCTAGTTTTTGTTTTTTTTTTCTTTTCTAGTTAGAACATGCATTCAAATGCTGGATGTTGAAATTAAATGCTTGCTATGTTATCATTTTTCTGTTGTGTAGGGTTCAAAATAAGTATGACTTCATATTGTCCTTCGTTCTTCATTAGGAGGAAGAGAGAGAATTTTACAGAATATCTTGAACTACGAATTTTCTACATGCATAAAAATTGCAATGTTTAAAACTGAATTTCTGATAGTTGAGTGGAAAGAATAGACTGTATTACTTAACAAGAGATTTACAACATATTTATCCATTATGACAGTTACATAAAAGATAAAACACTCTTATAAATAAATAAATTACAACTCAACACTCTTCCTTAAGATGGAGCATAAATATCTAACATGTCCAACTTACTACTGTTTATGAAAATCCCTTTTTGGTAAAAATATCCACTTGTTTTAATGATAGGTTGTATGCTGTGGATACAATTCCATCCATAACCAAATTTTGGATGATAGTAACAATCCATTTCAATATGCTTTGTCTTCTCATGGAAAATAGGATTGTTGGTGATGTGACAAAGTCCAACTCAGATAAAAAGGATTTTATCCACATCATCTTATATCTTGTTTGAGCCATAAACCAATATTCCAGTTCTATACTGGACCAAGAAATTACGTTTTGCCTATTGCTTTGTCATGTTACTAATTTCCTCTAACATAATTGTAATAACCTGAGGTAGACTTTCTATCTCCCTGATCTCCACTATAGGTTGAGTTTGAAAAAACTTCTAACTGAAGTTGCCCATGATGTTTATACACCAAACCCTTCCTGGGAGTTCTCTTGATATACAAAAGAACTCAGGTGATTCTTTCCTAGTGAGCTTGCCTTGGCTTATATATAAATTGAAAAGGAACACCCATGACAAAGGTGATATCTAGGCACATAATTATGAGATAAGTCAGTTTCCCAATAATTCTCTTGTATCTATTTGGATCTTCTAGAAACTTAGACGGTTTAATTTCAAACAGAGGGATTTTGCTTTATTGGAGTCCTCTCTAACTTACATCCCAAAAGTTCGGTTTCCTGTAGTGGATCTAGAACATACTTTCTTTGTGTGAGAGAGACCTTTCCCTTTGTGTAAGCAAACTTTATACCCAAGAAATAGCAAGGTCATCCTATATCTTGGTGGCAAAGTGAGCTATGAGATGAGCCTTTGTTTTAGTTGTCAATCATTGTCTTGTACTAGAATGACATCTACATAGACAGCAATAATAATGTCTAGCCTTTGGGCACCTTACAAAGATAGGGTGATTTGTTTGGCACTTGGTAATTCCTCCATAGATAACTTGCTAAACTTGTGAAACCATGCTTGTGGACTATTTAAGTCCATAAATCACTTTTCTAAGAAATACACTATGTTCTCTCCTTAAGCAACATACCTAGGAGGTTGTTCTATTAAAATCTACTCTTGTAAGTCTCTATATAAAATGACATTATGAGCCTTGTACCTATCCACAGTTCCATTTGACTTATAATTAACTGTATACACCCAACAAGGAACAACACTCGTATTGGATGGTCTAGGAATTAGTGTCCAAGTCTAGTGAAAAACTAAAGTTGTCATTTCCTTATTCATAGCCACTTTCCTTATGTTTTTGTACTTGTAGTGCTTTTGAGTAGTTCTTGTGAATAGACTTTAAAGTGACATTAAGGGTAAAATTTCAAAGACAAGGGGATAAGTGATCATAAACAACAAAATTGGAGATAGGGTACATGGTATAGGTTTTGGTACAGTTTTTCGTAGGACCATGGGAAGTTCAGTAGAATCAAGTGGTGGTGGACCATCATCCAATGGGAGACTAGGAGGGTTCGTAGCAGGTGGTGGCATGCACGATCATTGATGATATACCTAAGGGTGTGTTTGTTTAAATGGTAGAATTAGGTGAGATAAGATTTACATTATTTAAAAAATTACATAATTTTTGATGTAATTGTTTTGGCATAATTTTTTAGTGTAAAATGTTATAGATGTTTGATAAATGTTACTGTAGAACATTGTAGTGCATGGTAAAAAGTGAAAGGCCTAAAGAGGTTATGACGCTTGCTCTATTTGCAAATCAAGCCTTTAATCTATATTTAGTGACATAGTTGGAATGGGTAAGGGAACATTTTTAGTAGTATCATTGTTAGACTCAAAATAAGGATGAGACTTTAAAAAGGTGGTGTCAAGAGAGACAAGAAAATGCCTTAAAGGCGGGGGTGGTAACAACGATACCTCTTTTGAGTACAAGAATAGCAAACAAAGACATACTTGAGTGACTTAAAAAAAGCTTGTCTCAACTTGGAGTAAGGTCGTGAATAAATGCAATACAACCAAAAGCAAGAGGAGTGAAAGGAAACAACTCATTGTCAAGGTGTAGATGGTATAGAGGAATTTCATCCTTTAATGTTTTTGAAGGCATCTTATTGGTGAGATAAGTGGTAGAAGAATGACTTTAGACCACACGTACATAGAAACCCTTATATGTATCATGAAGGTACAGGCAATGTCAAGTATGTTTCAGTGCTTGTGTTCTTCCACTTCAATTTGCTATGTGGTATGTGTATACGTAGTTTGATGGATAACACCAAAAGACTCATAAAATTGTTGAAGAGTGTATTGTTGGAATTCTAAAGAAAGCTTCATTAAAGAAGGTTTTGATAACATCCATAGCATATGATCTATCTTTCAACAAATAAACCCAATTGATGTAAGAGTAATTATCAACAAACATAATGTAATATCTTTAGCCAAAAATAGATGTAGTTCTAGCCACCTCCCAAATATCATAATGAATGAGATAGAACAAAGTCTTACTGGACGACAAACTTGATTGATGATAGATAGCACGGTGATGTTTACCTAATTGACACAAATTACAATAAAAACAAGAGACAGAGCACCAAGGCAAAGGCTTACTGAAGCTTCTGGTGAGATGGGTGCCCCAAGCAGTAATGTGAGAGAGCTAATGGCTCAGATGTGGAAGTTAAGCAAGTTGAACCAAGGCATATACATCTGTTTTGGTCTTACGACTTAAATCAAGTATTCTCTCCATCTGTAGGTCTTAAAAGGTATAGTGAAAAGGGAAAAATGTAACTGAATAAGATAGTTGGCCAATAATGACATTAATAGACAAAAGATTAACAGGAAAATTAGAAACCAATAAAACATCTTCAAAAGTAAGGTTAAGATTGACTTGAACAACACCTTGTCCAAAGACTGAAAATGGCCACAAGATGGCTAAAATTCAGAAACATTATTAAATAAATCAGGTACCTGTCATATGGGAAGTTGCCTCTAAAGTGTCTATAATCTAAGAGTCACTGTTGAAGGCCAAGTAGGCAACAATACTTGAGGAGGTAATCATGACATGAGAAGAACTCCCTGAAGTCTATTGTTCCTTAAACTTTAGAAACTTAGCATGTTTGTTCGGCATCACTGTTAGGTGGGCATGAGTGATGTCACCAACATTTCCATGGATAGGAGTAGCATCCGTTGGAGAGTACTTGGATACACCTATGAATAGCCAAGCAGTTGTTGGTTACCAAACTTCTGGTAGCATCTCTTGAAGAGGTGACTCTTCTATCCATAGTGGATGCACGATGGATATTTGTTCCATCCACTTGAGTCATCATGAATGGACGACACTTTCCTTGCTGTCTCGAATTGTCATTGCCAAGTGGCTTGTAGTTGAGCTTTGCATTTGTGGAGAGATCTTAAACGGCTTGGAGAAAAAAAAAAGGCTTGGAGAATGTTGACAAATCTAGGATTTGGTCCCCCTAATATCTGCACTGGTATATTGTCTTCAATGTCAAGATTTAGATTATGGAAGGAGGCTGTAACATAGAGCTGGTCTTGATACGATGCAGTGTTTAAGGATTGGAGACCAACGACTAAAGCACCTAAAGTTCGTTTGTTAGAATTCAGAAGTCCGTGAAATGGTCTTGGGTGGAATGTTAAAGACTTGCCCCTATACCTCAAATGCACAAGATATATTTTTCTCATACCTGAATGTCATCTGTAACATATCTCAAATCTTTTTCGTCAACTTGACCATTGCCACATTTCAAGAGATGAATGGTTTTGTGCTATTTATCAGATACGAGATGATCGCTGTGTCCACCATGCACCAGTCCTTAACACGGTGAGAGAGATTTAGGCCTTTTTTAGGTTTCGTTACCAAGTTGAGTGGAAAGAATAGATTTGTATTACTTTACAAGAGATTTATAACATATTTATACACTGGGACATTTACGTAAAACATCCCTATAAATAAATAAACTACAACTCTAACACTGATAATACTAAATTTATGATATTTTCTATTTTTTATTTGAAATAATTTTCTGATAGTTTATTATGTGCTATATCTGATATGCTTCCTAAGTTGTTCCAATTGTGATATGCACAGGCATTTGATTCTCTTATAGCTGCGTTGGACACACGGGGAACCAGGGAATCTCATTTGCACTCCATGTTACTAAAGATTGAGTCATCTTTCAAGGAAACAGTCAAAAGAAATAAAGATTCTAACTATCCTGAAACTAGTAGTTGCTTGAAAAAGGAATCTGTGGAAATGACCTCTAGCCCAGAGTGTGGCATCAGCATTGACAGCCCCCAAAGTGTAGTTTCTGGCCTTACATCAGATGCATCTGAATACTCCTCCACTTTTAAGGTTGAATTGGGGAGGAATAAATTTGAGAAAACCACTGCTATGAAGAGGTACCAAGATTTCCAGAGGTGGCTTTGGAAAGAAAGTTTCAACCCTACAGTTCTCTGTGCAATGAAATATGCGAAAAAAAGATGTTCTGAGTTGCTTTTAACTTGCAATGACTGTTATGAATCATTCTTTCCTGAAGAAAAACATTGCCCATCTTGTCATAGAACTTTCAAAAACTGCTACAATCTTGAGGCAAGTTTTTCAGAACATTTATCTCGATGTGAAGAGAGAAGAAAAATGGACTTTAGATGGAGCATGTGTTCTTCAGATTTTTCTCTTCCAATTAGGTTCAGGATGCTCAAGGCACAACTAGCATATATTGAGGTACAGTTGGTTTGTATACCTCTATGTCCAGAGCATGTGACCAATTTGATTCCCTCTAATGCTAGGTGCATGCTGTCTGATTTCTACAGGCTTCTATTCCATATGAGGCTCTTCAAACTTTTTGGACAGATGGCTATCGTAAATCATGGGGTGTTAAGTTGCAGTCATCATCTTCAGCAGAAAATCTATTGCAGGTCATTATACTTTTTGTTGGTGTTGCATTTAACCTTTTTCTATTATTTTTGTTTCTTTGTGTTTAGTTTTGGATGTAAATTCTTTTCCATCCCAAAGCTTAACATTTAAAATAAGTTTTTATATCCTTTTCTGAAATGTGAACTGATAAAAGTATTGTAGAGTCTGTTTTTATGCTATTATCCTATCACAGAATGTCCTTCATGTTTCTTCTTTTGAATATAGTGAAGAAAATTACCAACACTTGTTGGAGATGCTATATGAATATTTGATGGTAGCATATACCTTGTTAAAGTTGTAAACATGGACTCAGAGATTATGCACATTTAAAATTAAAACATTTGGGAAAATTTTAGAAAGGTGTTCTTTGAAAGATGATATAAATAAAAAATGAATTAATAGAAAAATATTTACAAATATGTGTTGAAATTCTATCTTAAAATTAATTAGTAATGTATTGAAGGGTTCATCATCATATAAGTCTAAGTTTAGGCTTTATTTTAACCACTATGGGATTAGTTTAAGGTGCCCCTTCACTTGTAACTTTATTTATATGTGTACAAGTGTCTATGATTAGATGTGTGTGAATCTGTCCTAATACCATGTTGAAATTTCATTATAAAATTAATTGCTAATGAGTGAAAGGGTTCATCATCATATAAACCTAAGTTTAATCTCTATTTTAACTAATGTAGGATTATTTCAATAATATGCAAGCATCACATTCATCAAAGTAATTGAATAAAATAAATTATAATACAATTTCAAAATCATATGGTTGTTATGTGTAATTGCGACTCAGAAATAAATGCTTAAAAACATAAATAAATGTATAAAATATATAATTATGGTAAAATAAGTATTAAAAGCGAAATTATATCAATGAAAAACTTGAAAATACGAAATCTAAAAATTTTAAAAATTATCATTTAATTGGCTAGTGATGAGGAAATGGCCATATTTTCATACAAAAATGGAAAAAATAACTTTCTTTTGGAAAACTATTTTTACCATTTTTTCCAAATATGTCATGGGATGGTGGTTAAATGATTTTTTCCCCATTTTTTACAATAATGCCACTTATTAAAGGAGAAGTGGCACAAGAATGGAGGCCACATGGGAGAGAGAATATAGTATAGAGCATGAGATAAAAATCCTGTATGTCATGATAGCAATGGATTGGTTGGATTAATGCAAGGAATAGTCTAGATTGAATGAAGGTCAGGACTTTCTGACACATGGTAAAATGCACAAAAAGTAGTATATAGTTTGTAATAGTCGCTTTTGTCTTGAAATCCATGTGGCCCTTAATCCTGCTTATGATGCTTCTATAATACACACTTGGATCTTTAAAGTGATAAATATCAGAGAAAATGATTTTTTGATCATAGTGAATACAAAAAATGGAATCTGAAATCATAATTCATTTGAGTACGTGTAAAAAACATCTTAGAAATACTTGGAAAAAAGGATTTATGTGGCCAATCCCATGTAGTGGGATTATGTCTTGAATT
The DNA here is from genome assembly GCA_024699675.1 of Amphibolis antarctica. NCBI lineage: Eukaryota > Viridiplantae > Streptophyta > Magnoliopsida > Alismatales > Cymodoceaceae > Amphibolis > Amphibolis antarctica. The sequence continues at coordinate 7,026 of JAMKPZ010005112.1, read as the reverse complement.
GTTGTTCGTGTTTTTTTGCCTTTCTATTTGTGTACATCTTCAATCAGAAGAAAAAAGGTTTTTGAATTCTTGATTCTCCATTGTTTTACAATTGATTTTCCTTGTATTGTTGATGTTTTAAAATCATTAATATACTTTCAAGTTAAATTCTTGCAGAGATTGACTCTACTAGAATCTGCCATAAAGCGGGATTTCTTAGCAGCAAGTTTTGAAACTACATATGAACTTTTAAGTTGCTCAACGTCAGAAAATGCTATTGATGATGTTGGAGTTCATTCAGAGTCAGTTTCCATTCTTCCATGGATACCTATAACAACATCTGCAGCGGCATTAAGACTTATGGATCTTGATGCTTCTATTCTCTATGTGCTGGATCAAAAGGTTGAGTCTCAAAATGAGGGGTCTGGAGAATTCATGGTGAGTGTTCTCTTTTTTCTAATTAGCATGGAAATTTTTTGGTTCAAAGGATACATAGTATTGTAGTTATTAAGGCAGGTGTTTAGGTGCTGCCTAGGTGATATGTAGGCACCCAGGCATTTTCTGAATGATGCTCAGGCATTGCTGAATGTCTTGTGGGACTTAAACCAGATTTTTGTTGGATCCAATTAAAGATCCAATAAAGATCTATAATATTATATAAGGTATTTTTAAATATTTTTTAACAAAGATCTCTTTATTTTAGTTTCATTTAGACTTTGTATATCTGATTTTGATATTATGTATTAACTTCCATCTTAGAACTTTATGAAATTATTAACCTGATGCACGAGGTTGGAGTCCATCTTTATCAATTTTCTCTAGTTTCTTGATTTTGTTCCTTCTTTTTTAGTTTTATCTCTTATTTTTTTGTACCTTCTTTAGATACCTTTTATATATTTTTTGAAAATTATTCTTTTACATCATAACAATCGCAAACCACTGCAGATTGGATTTTATTATCATCAAGATTCCATTAATCAAATTCCTAACAGTTTATGCATTTTTATAAATTATTTTACACTACTTATGTATGTATTTTTAGATATTAATGTACATAAAAATATATAAATAACTATACGTATACATATTCTAAAATAAAAAATGTATCTTATTATGGATGCCTAGGTGCTTCAATAACCTTGCACAGTATTCCCTCTTATTAGCTTCCAAATCAATGCGATATTCTTGGAGATATTTATGTATGATCTCTTTTTTATATCAAATTGTGAATATTACCAATATTTGCATTTTTAGCGGTTTTAGAATTCTGGTTACTTGGCTCGAGTGGTCACAATTTTAATTATCTTTTTTTTGATCTTGAGCAGCAACTACAATCAAAATATTCATTTCTCAAAAATAACCAGGATTATGAACTCATGGAGGCTCCAGATCAAGTTGATTATCTGCCTGAATATAATTGGGTTGATCCTGGAATCAGGCGCGGCCATACACGTGGACGAGGAGGCCGTGGTAGGGGAGGACGAGGTCGGGGTCGTAGTGGGAGGGCTCAAAGAGGTGGTTCTAGTTCAACAAGAGCAGAATTTAAGGAAGATAAGCTAAGAAATGCTTTACGGGCCACACGGAAACAAACTAGGGGCAAAACACGTGGACGGGGACGTAGTCGGGGTCGCCGCACAGTCAGGCCTAGGCAGATGCCACAACGAAGGTCATTGATAGACAAGGACACACATCTACGCAATTTTCTTAACGTGGGGGGTAATGTTAGGTCAAACAGGCTTAGGGAGTCCCCAGAAAGCTTGGGACAAGAAGAGTGGAATGACACTGAAACTCTCCAAGCATATGCCGAGGATGAGAATGTGGTAGGTTTCTCTGGGTCTGATGATAATTGTCAAGAATCTGCAGACGAATACGATGACCAGATGGCAGATTATTCTGGAGGCTACGGCGGCAAGCGCGGAGTTTTGATGGACGATGAAACCGACGAAGAAGACCTAGAGGCAGATGGGTTGGGGAATGGAAATGATGAAGCAGATGCGGATTACGCGAATGACGATGGAGACGAGTTGGAGGATGATGACATTGTCGACGATGATGTGGACGAAGCGGTGGATTTTGACAGAAACGTTGACGAAGACGACGGCAACGCATCATATTCATCGGGGTACAGCGACTAAGTGTAGGGATGAACAGAATTGTAAATTATGAAGTTCTGCATCTATCGTACTCGTGGTTGGTCTGAAATGGGCTTCAAGCTTGTCGTCCTGCTCTCCCCGGCCGAAAACCATGTGGTGGTGGGAACAGGACTTAAACATATACTACGACAACAGGAAGTCAATCACATGCATGCGTCCTGGGGACTGGAAATCTGCAAAAGTCATTCACAAACCTATTCATGGCGTCATGTTATGTTTGGAATCATCTATATTTGCGTAACTCATCTGCTGTTCCCCCATTCTGGCTTTTAACGGAGGAGCCACACAAGGAAGGGATTGAACGTATTATGGTTCATGATTCACTGGCTGCCGAGTGCCGACCGACGATGGAAAGATTGAATCGTAACGTACCGTGGGCTGCTGCGGAGATCTGTACACACTTCCCCATTGTTTTGTTTATGTATCGAATTATAATTCACACTAATGAGGACTAATGAGGATGCGATGGTCTTCTTTGCCAGCAATGTACGACTAGGGTTACGCATGCTCAAGAAATTTGAGCGTGTGCACCACTTTCTTCGTCGTTTGCTGTGTTTTTTTCTTTACGGGTAATGAGATATGTTTGTGAATCTACGAAAGGTTTGTGTTTGAATGGAAATTTGAATCGAGATTTTTAAAGTTTAAAGAAGTTTTTGCAACCGTCGGTTATTTCAGTGATTCGTTCTTTGCTATGTTTTGCTCCGTGACAGAATCGTTACTGAATATTAGATTTTGTAAAAATGTACGAGCTCGCTCTTGGAATGGGTTAGCCGTGTCAGTGGACTGCTAATCAGTGTGTGAAGTTTTATGGAGTGTTTGACACCGTTTTTTTAAAAGTTGAATAGAGTTAAGTTGAAATTGATTTATAAATAAAGTTAAAATTGTATAGTAATTTGAGTGTTTACAATTTATATGGTAAAATCTGTATATTAATAATGATGTTGAGAATGATTTTATAAATTGAATAAAGTTAAAAATAAATGAAATTTTAAGAAGAGATTTGTGTCTTTTGAAAATTAACGAAAAAGAAAAAGAAAATCTGAAAGTTTACAAAGCCTTTTCAGTAATTAATGACGTAGAAAGTATTGTTTTTTATATTTACAAAATATAACCTAAACATTATAAATAATACTTTTAAGATTTGTCTATCTACGTTGAAAATTGAAGAAATATAAATTTGAAAAATAAAAGCGAAAAAGAAAATGAGAATATGAAAACGAACAAGTTTCGAGGAATGTTCAGTGTATGTTAAAAAAAATTTCAAATTCTTTAAACGACAAACGTCAGAAATTTAGTTAAAAATTTTCAAATTTTCGGCTGATAACCAACTTTTTATACCACGTTTCAAATTTTTTCTGTTCCAACTGAATTTTGTTGGAAAACGAGACATTTCTACTAGAGTAAACTTCAACTAATATTTACTGCTTCATCTGCATCTTTCACAATTTTATCACGGAATGCAGAATGCGACCGCAAGCCATCACCATATCAGCACATAATTTCAGGAAGCTAGCAATCTCCTGATGCCACGCTTCTGTTCTGAGCTTAACCTTCTTGGGAACTTGATGTCGAACTTGATTCTAAGATTGCCTCTACCCGACGGATTCTTTGGAATTGGCATTCCCTCCCCCGAGACAACCTCCTCGTGGCTCGGATGGGTAACAGACTTGATGGGAATGGTCAGGGTCCTCCCGTCAAGCATGGCGAGTTCAACCTTGTGTCCGGAGAGTGCGTCGGCCAGTGAAATTTGTTGTATGGTGACAAGATCATTACCCTCCCTTGTGAACACGGAATGGGGCTTCTCGTTGATGATGAACACTAGATCCGCGGCGATCTTGTTCGGTTGCTCGTTCCCTTTCTCCGCAAACGTGATCTTGGTACCCTTCTTCCAACCAGGCTTAATTTCAATTTTTATGATTTCCTCTGTGGGCATGGTTTTCCTGAGTAGAGACCACCACAATCAGAAGAATACATTGATCAAAATGACTGCAATAAGATACCACATCATATTAAGATAAAACATGTTTGCCAACTCAACCAAGAAAACCGACATAGATGATATTAAGGTGGTGTTTGTACTTTCAGGAGAGATTTGTGTTTTTTAGAAATCAATGAAAAGAAAAATTTAGATAGTTTTTCTTGTTAAAATTTTAAAAATCTGAAAATAAAAAAATTTATGAGATCATCTATTCATCTTATGAAAATATAAGAAAATTTATATTTAATTTTTAAAAAATTTAAAATACTTCAGATTTTTAACATTTCAACAATAAAAAAATTTCTAGATTTTCCTTTTTACTGATTTCTAGGGAGTACAAATTCTCTTTTAGAATCAACGAAAAATCATGTAAAATGATAAAAAATAATAATGCTAATTTTTATCATTTCTTGTTATTTTTTATTAATTTTAAAAATAAAAATACTTTATTTAAGTTAAACCAGAAGATGTAAGCTTCAGGAACACTGCACTACACTAAAAAGCCGTAAATGGTGAACTTCAGCATGATACAACACTACTAAAACATAAGGCCCGGTTTAAATAGTCAGCATAACCAAAATGTGAACAAATAAAAGAAATCTCCGCGACAAAAGATTTTGCTAATTCATTATCTGCATATTTATCACCCATGCCGTTCAAGCAAACAGAGCACGGATAAACACTGGTGAAAAAGATTAAAACAAGCATTGCATACTTCCTCGATTATTTTTTGAAAGAACCAACTGCATCCATTATCATGCTTTCCTGAGCAACTAATATCTATCATCCCATCATCTGTTACCAAGTCCAAGAAGAAGCATCGCTAGTGTCTATCATCTAAATACTACATGCTTTTATTAGATTTTGGCCCAATAAAACTGTTTATGTTCTTCCCTTCCAATAACTGAAGAGAAAATCAAATGTGGGTCTCTTCCCAGTTAATTCTTGATAACAGCTAAATCCAGCTGAAAAACATTATTAATTTTCAAACTTATATACTTCATTCTCATTGCACTAACAGAAACATAAACAAGGGTGACAGGATTTTCAATGTAAACCAAATCATGCGGCCAAGTTTTCTCAAAGCAAACAAAATATGATCAACGTGATAGCCATTCCTGAAGAGAGGAAATCTAACATATGGCACTAAAATCTTAATAATATAGACAAACAACAGAGAAACATGACAAAATAATAAAGCAGATTAAGAACACATGGAACCAACTCGACTTCCATTGCAAACTCTTGATGGTAAGCCTCTAAGCTCAATATAATTGCGTAAATTTTTTGTAAATGACTTATATCTTAAGCATTTCATTTTTCTATCAATCTACAATGATGAAGTAAGCTTTCATTTCATATAATTAATTAAGCTTCCATTCATTTCACTTTTATCGTCAATGAATTAAGCTTTCATCTAATAAACTGCGATGCTAAGAACTTGAAATCAAATCTTGACTTCTAAATCATTACGGGCCATGACAGGCCGTATAGAGAAGAACCAAAGGATATTGAGAATGAGACAACATAGAAATACTCACCCAATTCCATCAGCGATCTCCCTAGAGATTTTCATCTTCTTGGTGACACCTCTGTAGAGGTCTTCTAGACTACAGGGCAGTTCTCTTTCAATTGGTGGATCCTTCCGTGGCTGCTGCGAATACATCGAACCATCCCAACCTCCGAATGCTGATCCGAAGATGTCATTTCCAAATCCACCAGGAAAATTTGACCCACCTCCCCTCGTACCGGAAGACACGAACGGGTTGGAAGACTCAAAGAATTCCGCAAACACGTCCTCAGCGTTCCTTGGATTGAACTGGAAGAACGTGGGGGCGGCACCTCGCGTTCCAGGAGAGGGCACCTGCCCTTTCAAACCCTCTTCTTGAAACTGATCATAGATCGAACGCTTCTGCGGATCGCTAAGGACCTGCCAACAACAAACATGAATTCCACCGATTTTTTTTATGAAAAATGAACAGCAGCAAAAAGATGCACCATCTAGCGAAAAACCGCGACGAGAATACTACTAGAACGAATCATTTTGACAAAAGCACGAGAATTAGGAATTCGTCTTTATTGCTGAAGATCAGTCAGATTCCGTGATTTCCAAGAAGAAGGAATTCATCTTCAATCCATTCAGAATTTGGAAAACGTTTGTTTCTCTTCAACATCAATGGTGATTTGAGATCTTGCACGGGAGATACTACCTCGTACGCCTCGGATATCTGCTTGAACTTGTCTTCCGCTTCCCTCTTCTTGTTCGGATTCTTGTCGGGATGCCACTTCATCGCCAACTTCCGATACGCCTTCTTCAGCTCGTCGTCCCCTGCATTCCTGTTCACCTGCAATATCTTGTAGTAGTCAACACCCATCCCTGCGATCCCTTCCCCCTCCTCCTCCTCCTCTGTTGGCCTGCTTCCGACCGATCGGACCTGCTCTCGTCGGTCGTGCGGCCACAAAACTGGCGGACGAAGGCAGTCGGTAGGGGCGATCCAAACGACGGCCGGAGGAAAAAAAGAGGGCGGCGGAAGAAACGTGTGGAAGCTTCGAGAAGCTGCTTCGAAGCTCTGGAAACGCGCTTCCCGCCTTCGCCGGTTGGGTTGCACCACCGTCGACAGCTTCGTGACATCTCAACCGTCCATTTCTTATCCAAGCGTTTGATATATATATGAGGCACAAGTTCTGTAGGTACCTGTAGAAGTGACTTTTGTAGGCGTCCGTTTGAGATCGACGGTTGAAATTGAAAATTTTAAAAACACACACTCTCATGCACGTGAAATTTAAAAACACTCTCTCTCATGTCACAGGTGAAATTTAAAAATACTCTCTCTCATCAGCAGGTGAAATTTCAAAAGACTCTCTCATGCAGCAGGTGAAATTTAAAAACACTCTCTTCTTTAACTGAAAAAATTA
>JAMKPZ010005111.1:0-20467 GCA_024699675.1 Amphibolis antarctica | reverse complement strand
GAGGGTGATAGTGCTCAGATCACCCTTCTAGAGATTGCTTCATATCCAATGAAGTATCAAGATCAACTTCTCTAGAAAATAATTTTCATTTTTTGTATGCATACCACCAGACAAGTACTACCTTATTCCAAGAAATGTAAGTCTAAAAAGGGAACATCATTGCAAGATGATAACATGGTTATCCTTTTTCATTGATGAATTTTGACCGGCTTTGATGTTTTATGATAGATTTTCAAAGTGACTAGCAACTGCTATAAGCTGTGGAAATTAGAATCATTGGTGCTCACTTTCTAGTTATGGTGTTCTTAAGTATGTGATATGAATGACAAAAAGTATGGATAAAGGCTAAATTTGTCATGTGTCTCTTCATTTTGTTTTTTGGCAACAATCCTTACAATAACATGACGATTGTGTTGGAGAGGATCAAAGATTGAGACTCAGAGAAAACATATTCACATATTACAAGAACACACAATTTATGTGATTCACCCAACAAGGGCTGTCCACAGCTAAGGAAGGTTGGTCAATCACTAATTTTAGGTGGTTACAAGGGAGAGACTATTTGAATGGACGTACTAAGCATTTTGTTCAAGTCCTCTATTTATAGGAGTACAAAAGGAGATCAAAAGACTCCAAACTAATGACAAAGAATCAATGAAATTACTACCACCATTGAAGTTGATCCATAAATAGGCAAGAAACGTTGGAACATTTCATCATCCCTCCAAGAGTACCAACAGTCATAAGGAAGATTGAAAGACACTTGTAACATCCTGTAGAGTAGGCAGTTTGCCAAACTACGTACATCCTTACGTTTTCTTCCTTCTTCCTTCTTTTTTCCACCTAAGACGAAATTGCGAGACAGAGCTTGAGTGTTTTCGTTGGTGAGCAATTTGAGGACATGTGTGTTGTTGGGACGTATACGGGTTGGAGAGTATTGGACGACTGTGACATGATCGCGAAGGGATCGTTTTTCCCAACAAGTGGTATCAAAGGCAGGTTTTGATTGATTGAGCTCAGTTGGAGAAATTCAATTCCTTGGCGTGAAGCTGTTGTTTCAAAGCTGGTCGCTTCCTCTAGCTTTTGTCTATTTCTTTGGTGACGAGAGTTTCAGCTCTTTCTGTTGCACCCATTGATCTTCACTTCAAATAAGTTAATTATAAAGTCTGTAGTTTTCCCTCTCCGTGCCATTCTGAGGTGTTGTGGTTGCCTTTTTTTTGGGTAATCAACATGTCTTCACATAATGTGAAGATTGACAAATTTACGGGGAAAAATAGTTTTAGCCTTTGGCAGATTAAGATGCGTGCTTTATTAAAGTAACAAGGGATTTGGACTCCTTTTGAAGATCCACGTCCCTCTAATACAGATAAAGTGGATCTTAAATCTTATGAAGAAAATGCCCATTCGACTATACTTTTATGCCTGACGGATGAAGTTATCGTTGAAGTTGCGGATGAGAAAAGTGTTGTGGGCCTATGGTTAAAGTTTGAAAGCTTGTATATGACCAAGTCTTTAACCAATAAGTTGCTTCTAAAGTAACATCTATTTTCTCTTCGGATGAAGGAAGGTATGTCCCTCAAAGGTCATCTTGATCAGTTAAATACCTTACTTATGGATTTGAGAAATATTGACGTGAAAGTTGAAGATGAAGACAACTTTATTGTTATTAGTCTCTCTACCGCACTCTTATGAAAACTTTATCCAATCTTTTGTGGTTGGAAAGGAATCTATTACTTTAGAAGAAGTTTGCTCGAGTTTACATACTTGTGAACTGCATCATTTGGCTTCTAATATTAGTAATGATAATAACGCTTCTGGCCTCATAGCCGCAAGCTCCAACCAGCATAAGAATCGTTCAGATAAGAAAGTTAAATGGAAGAAAGGAAAGAAAAAATTGAAAGGTAAAAATACGAATTCAAAAGGCGTTTGTAATTATTGCAAAGAATCTGGTCACTGGAAGGCCAATTGCCCCAAGTTGAAGGCCAAATCTAAAACAGCTGCTGTTGCACAAGGAGATTCTTCATCTGAAACTGATGCTACACTTACTGTTTCTAACAGTTCATGTGCAAAGCAAGATTGGATCTTGGATTTGGGTGCTTCACACCACATGACCCCCTTAAGGGAGTGGTTTGATACCTACGAAGAAGTTGAAGGAGGGTCCAATGTAACGTTGGCCAATAATCATGTCTGTAAAATGACAGGTATTGGTTCTATCAAGATCCGCATGTTTGATGGGGTTATTAGAAGGCTTGAAGGAATCTGGCACGTTCCTTAGTTGGGGAATAATTTGATCTCCTTGATGACATTAGATGATGAAGGTTACAAGTATGCTGGAGGAGGGGGAATTTTGAAAGTGACAAAGGGTGCATCGGTTGTCATGAAAGGCGTCAAAAGTGGCTCTTTATATGTGTTGCAAGGGTCTACAATCTTAAGTTCTGTTGCTGCTGCTACCTTAAATGACCAATTAAACCAATTTGTGTTTTGGCACATGAGGTTAGGTCACTTGGGATTGAAAGGGATGCAATGTCTCAGCAATCAAGGCCTACTGGGAGGTCACAAAGTTGCGGATTTTGGACTTTGTGAACATTGTATATATGGGAAGAAGCGTCGTGATAGTTTCAGCAAAGGTACACACTCTACAAAGAAGATTCTTGAATATGTGCATACCAACTGTTGGGGTCCCTCCCAACAGCCATTCCTTGGTGGATCTAAATACTTCTTATCCATTATAGATGATTTTTCACGTATGTCTTGGATTTTCATTATGAAGCACAAGAATGAGTCATTCAAGTACTTCAAACAGTGGAAATCATTGGTGGAAAACCAAACTGAAGAAAAGGTGAAATGCCTTAGAATCGATAATAGATTAGAATTTTGTTCACATGAATTTAATGAGTTTTATAGGGATGCTGGAATTTTAAGGCACATGATTGTAAAAGATACTCTCCAACAAAATGGTGTGCCTGAACATCTCAACCGCACCTTACTTGAGAGAGCACGTTACATGCTCTCTAATGCTGGCCTTACTAAGGGTTTCTGGGTAGAGGCAGTGTCAACAACCTCATATCTTATTAATAGGTGTCCTTCTATTGCCATGGAAGACAAAGTTCCTTATGAAGTGTGGTTCAGAAAAATAGCAGACTATTTCAAGCTGAAAATATTTGGCAGTCCTGTATATTTTCATGTGAAAAATGGGAAACTTGATCTAAGGGCTGTAAAGGGGATTTTTGTTGGTTATGGTGTAGGAGTGAAGGGCTATAGAATATGAGATTCAACTCAACATAAAGTGATTCTTAGTAGGAATGTCACTTTTGATGAAGATTCCATGTTGCGTTAAGGTAAAGTTGTTGCTCCTAAAACCCCCACACAACAGGTGGAGTTTGAAACTTCTTCTCAGGAGGTGGAGTGCCAGTCTTCACAACAACCTCCACCTACTTCTAACGACCCTAGTTTAGGGTTTGTTGTTACCAATATTGATGAGCAACCTCCCCAATTTAGGAGTGTTGCATTGGACAGGCCAAGAAGAGATACACGTCCTCCACAGAAGTATGGTTTTCAAAGTATGGTGGCTTATACTTTGAATGTTGTTGATGATGTTGATGTAGAAGACCAAGATCCTCACTTGTTTATGGAAGCTATTAAAAGCCCTGACATTGCCAAATGGGCTTTAGCCATCAAAGAGGAAATGAAATCGTTAGGAAAGAATAATACTTGGGAGCTTATCAAGCCTCCTAAAGGTAGAAAAGTTATTGGGAGCAAATGGATCTTCAAACGAAAGGTTGAGACACATGAGAATCAAGGCGTGAGGTTTAAGACTCGCCTAGTTGTAAAAGGGTATAATTAATGTGAAGGAATTGACTATAATGAAGTATTTGCCCCTGTAGTGAGACACACCTCCATTCGTGTCCTTACAATTGTTGCTACTCAAAACCTTGAATTGGAGCAACTTGATGTCAAAACTGCATTCTTACATGGTGACTTGGAGGAAGATATTTTGATGAGTCAATTGGAGGGATTTGTTGATCCTAATAAGCAAGACTATGTTTGCCAACTCAGAAAATCCTTATATGGATTAAAGTAGTCTCCAAGGCAATGATATAAGAGGTTTGATAATTTCATTACTAGTATTGGTTTTCATAGAAGCTTACATGACTTGTGTTTACATTAACAAACTTTCAGATGGAAGGTACATTTATCTCCTTCTATATGTTGATGACATCTTAATTGCCACTCAAGATATCACTGAAATTCAGCATCTTAAGATGCTTCTAAGTGCTGAATTTGATATGAAACATCTTGGCGCTACCAACAAATTTCTTGAGATGGAAATCCATCGTAATAGAGAAAATGGAAAATTATTCTTATCTCAGAAAAACTATCTTGAGAAGATTCTATCAAAGTTTGCAATGGCTAATGCCAAGTCCATTGACATATCCTATGACAGAAATCTTCGTCTATCAGCTAATATGTGTCCTCAATCTGAAGCTGAGAAAATTGATATGGAAAAAGTGCCTTATTTTAATGCTGTTGGGTGTTTTATGTATTGCATGGTATGTACCAGGCCTGATCTTACATATCCCATCAGTGTGGTTAGTAGATTCATGAGTAATCCAGGTCATAAGTATTAGCAAGCTGTGAAGAGAATATTTAGGAACCTAAAAGGAACTCTTAATGTTGGTTTAATCTTTGGATCAGAAACTAGTTGCACAGTTTTTGGTTACTCTGATTCTGACTATGCAGCAAATATTGACAATAGAAGATCTCTAACTGGTTATATATTTACCATTAGAGATTCTATTATTAGTTGGAAATCTACAATACAGCCGACAGTCTTTCTCTCTACCACAGAAGCCGAATATATGACATTGATTGAAGTTGCAAAGGAAGGTATTTGGTTGAAGGGTCTCATGGAAGATTTTGGGTGGTATCAAGAAAGAACCACCATTTATTGTGATAGCTTAAGTGCTATTTGTCTCACAAGAGATCGAGTGTTTCATGATCGAACAAAACACATCGATGTGAAATACCACTTTCTTTGAACTGAAAGAAGAATCAAAGTTAAGAAAATCAGAACTGAAGACAACCTCGTTGACATGTTCACTAAGGGTGTTATCGAAAGCAAGTTCAAGCATTGCCTTGACTTGCTTAATGTCTACAGTTATTTATAAGCCCTAGGCAGGGTTGTTGAGGAATCGTTGCAGTCCCATCTCCATTGTAGGTCAACTCCTTTTAGATGCCAAAAGCTTTCATTTTTACACACTAACAGATTATTTTAAAAGGGATATCTTTTTTTTTGTAGACAGTTTAGATACTTGTAATGTTTCTTGTGTATGTGATTGCAACTCTCACAATGACTTATGGTGAAATGCACTAGACAAACCATTCGACCTTGCTAATTATCTATAAATACTCACAAAACTGAGGTGAATGTTACAAATAAAGTAGGGTAAAAGTTATTGAGAGTTAAAGATTAGTTCTTATTTATTTTTGTTTGGGTAATGACTAATGATCTTATCAAGTTCTATCAGCCTTTTGATATTGCAAAGTAACATGATTTAGTAATCTCTTGAAGTGTGGTTTGGTAAACGATAGCCATGCCAATTTTCCTGCCTTCCTTTGATTTGGGTTACATTTGGTTGGGCAAAAATTGGCCAAGTGAGAGCCAGCTAATTGATTTAATTTAATGAACTACAAATTACATGTCGGTAGGTAAAATTTGCATAATCATCATCATGTAGAAATATATTGCCAAACAAATGACTGGCTTACGACACCTAGCTCTACATATTACATAGTAGTGCATAATTTTTTGTTTTGACTTAATAATTTCAATTGACCTTGGAAGCTTAGTTCAGCAATATATTGGGCTTTGTCAATTCCAGTGTATATTAGGACCAATACTTTTCCTAAATGTTGTGAGTTTAATTAGGGTAATTGCATTTTGTCAAAATCATGACTAGTTACAATTTTTATTTTTGGCTCTTTGGCTAATTTGAGGACTTATTCATGTATTAGTATTCAACTATTTGTATAACTAGATCTTCATTCTACGTTTTAAGCAGTTTTTTTGTATAATATTAAAGATTTGGTTTGTTGATATTTCATTTATGTAGGAAAGAAAAACTTCCTGTGGTGTTAGTAATATGTTCATTTTACTTTGAAGCAGTTTTTATATCCATGCTGGTTTTTATTCTTCTCAAAACTTGCTCAACCTCTTTTGTCTGTTTCATATTGCTTTCAGTGGCAACAGCTTTATGTTTCCAAAGCCAAAGAAATGCCATGTACATGGCGAAAATATGAAAGAATCATCTAAAAATTAAATGTCTGAAGCAAGGACATTTTTTCTTAGTCGATGATGTTAGGGTTGTTAAAAAGATGGCTTCATTAGCAAGGGAATAAATAATGTATTTATGAAAATTATAAAAAATCAAAATAATGTATTTATCAAATTAATTGGTCTTCGTGCCTACCTGTTCTATGTTCAAATAAATTGGTTTTTCATGTTTGTATATCATTACTACTTGTTAGTTGCTGCTGCTGCTATTATTGCTACTACGACAATTTCATGTCAATGCCTACTGCAATTATTAATGTTTATTTCTTTGTTTATTGTTACGTTGAGTTTGTTGCAAGTTAGATATCTTAAATGCTTTAGTTTAAAGGGGATTGCTAGTGTTAAGGTTAAATGTGAATTTAGTCTCATATCACCTGTCATTCAGTTATTCTCTCCATGTAGTCTTTGTATAGTGAGACTTTGTCTTGATTAATTGATCAATCAAATCTTTCGCCATTTGTTGTATTTATGGCTGGTAATTTAAACGAGGTAGTGAAGAAATAGTTGAAAAATAAAAAAATTTCTTGTAAGGGGTAAGGACTGTATTCCTTGAGTTACAAAGATTATAAACTTGTTACTTGTTGAATAGAACGCCCGTTAAAACATTTAAGTTGGTCTCCTTATTAAGAACTAGAAATGCATATAGTTCCAGTTCCTTAGGTATAAAGTTCGTGAAAGAAGCACATGAAGTTGTTTTACTCAAAGATTTTGTTGATACTTGATAACACTTCCAATAATGATCCTAAAAGGGCAAACTTAGTTAGGATGCTTGCATTAGTGTGTCGTTTAAGAAAAAGATTCATTTGTCTGCAGCCTTACCTCTACAAGGAGAGGTTGTTTTCTAGATTTGAATCCACGGCCTTCATGTTACATGTAGCAAATTTACCCTTTGAATAAGGTTTACCATCTTCACAGCAATGATTCCAAAATGGTTAATTAAAGGAGCCGATATGCAAATTTTTTTTGAGCTTTTGTACATGGAAATCCAAAGGAAATGGGAGAATGGATTTTGAGAAGGTCCTTCATCCTCATCCTTGGAAATCCAAAAGGTGATCATTAAGAGAATTACTAAAGTTGACCTAATTTTTCTGTGCTTTTGTCCATAATTTTTTCATGGCTGTTGGCATCCTTTTTCATGAGTAAATATCTGAAGAACAAGAATGCCTATAAATTTTATTAGTGGATATACATCTGTGTGTGTTTATTCACACTCACATCATAAAATATACATTCAAATTAAACTATCAACCCTTGATATAAAGCTCTTAAATTCAACTTGTTCTGTTAAATTCCAATCATTACTTTTAGATTAAAAATTAATGATGAATACAAATTATATTAGGATGAAACCTCAACACAGTAAATTATCTTATAGATCAGCCATATGATTATATTTCATTTTGAAGAAATAAAAATAAACAAAGTGGTGTCTGCAGCAAAAGATTGTGGGCACAACTCGTTTTTGTTTTTCTCTTTTCATAAAATGGAAGAAAACGAGATTTAACGAACTAATTTTCACTAGGCTTGGATCAGGTTGAATGCATTGAGGTTATTATCCCTTTTTAAAACAAATGTGCCTGTACATTGTATCTTATCTTTCTTTCTGTAATATGGTTATAAAAATACAAGAACCCATTTTAATATATTGTATTCTTTTTCAGTATTTATGTTGTATCATCAGCTTTTGAGGGCCAATCTTCTGTTAATAGACAGAGAATGGTCTACAAAGCCATATGGGAGGAGCTCCAAAGCACTGTGCATGCAGTTGACCAGATGGTTACCCAAACTCCAGCTGAAGCAGAAAAGTAAAATCTATAGAAAAAAAATGAAAAGTGGCTTTTAAATACTTCTTTTCCATTTCCTGTAAGGATCTGCATCTTATTCCTCTTTTTTTTACTGTGGCGTAAATTTCCATCATTCATAATTTTGTGGCCATTATGGGAGAAGAGATGATATTTGTTTCACTCAATTTGTTCTTAACGTCAAGGCCGCAGCTCATTTCTTTGGTTTATGTGATCACGTGTTTCACACGAAAGCTTCATGCTCTTGTATATCAACTTCTGCTTTAACCAAAGTATCTTGCATCCAGTGCACTCCAAACTTGCATGACAGATAATTTTTTCTTGAGTCAAACATGATTCCCTGCACGGCTTCCTAATTGTTTACTCACCAAAGTGTTCTATCTGGGTAAGCAATCTGTCACTAAATCCTTGCACTAGAAGTCTGAATCTCTGCCTTGTAAGAAATCTGTTTGAAGGTCGTCTGGGGGTCGGTAAGGTGGGTGAGTGGAAATTTGGATGTTAGTGGTGAGAAGATACTTGAGAAAACTCCATTATCTTGAAAGAAGCTGACCTTGTGATCCAACCGCCCACAGGCCTCAGCCCATTCCATATGAAAAGATATGCTTTTATGTTGCCAAGGAAAATGATGAAAACCTTCAAACACAGGGAGCTTCTTGTGTAGTTTTCAGCAAAGTGCTAGTGGCTTGTATGGTCGGGAATCCTAGCTCACTTTCTAAGTGGAGCATCATCCTCAGTTATGCACTCTGATTTCAGGCTTGTGGGTCTTGAAACTACAGTTAAAACCAATGGTGTTTATGCTGTTATGTCCTTATCACAACCATTGTTATTGGGATTTGTTGGCACGCAATTGCCCACCCTTTTTAGTGATGGGCATGTGAGGACCATCCAAGCCTTCAAGAAAGTGGCCCATGATATGGACACATGCTGAAGTGTCTGCTCTTCCTTGCTTAGCTGACAACCTGTTGTGTCAGCATGTACCTTGCACCAATGCAATACCAATTAGTAGTCTGAAAAAATTGAAACTCTTTTTACAGTGTGATATTAGGAAGAAAAGTGGTCAGTCTTTCTCTGAATCCTTCCATGCTACCCTTCTGTATGTATGCCATGGGTATTGTGGAAAATACATTGAGAATACATGTGCATACATATATTTGTTTTCAGTTGCCTTCCTTAGTCATGGGTTTGATGTGTACAACATGAAAGATTTTTCAACAGTGTGATACAGAGAATAATAATCTTTTCCTTGCACGTGATTTAGATTTATGAGGGGACAAAACAACGTTGAAAGAGGAAAGAAAAGGGAGAAAAGAAGTTAGCTTCTCTTTGTGTCTTGGTTACACATGGATCAATTTGACATGCAACTTTGCTTGGATAGAATCTTTCCTTTTCTTAAGTTCCTTTTTCCTTCTTTTCCATGATTTTACACGTAATAAGTGATTGGGACGTATATTGATTTTTTTTTTTTGAAAATGGTAAAGCCTTTAACTGTGCTCAAATCTAAATTCATTTATTGAGATAGAACTATTAGAGAAAATAATGTATTGGAGTTTTTAGGTGTGTGTATGTTTAGTCTCACATTAGTTATCATGCATGCATGCATCTTCTCTTTGTAGCCTCTATTAATAGAAGCATTGCTATCCTAATAACATATAACTTCTATGTCTTACTCTAGCAAGTGTAAAAGATTAGCTGTACTATTTACACTAAAGCACACTTCATTAGTGATCATGGCACATGCACTTTGAATTACAAAGTTGACAACTTGCTTGCTGTAGCAGCAATGAGCTGTTTGCCTCACTGTTGATTTTTTTTTTTTGATAATGGTATTTTTTTACGTTTACAAATATCATTACCTTTAGTCAATTAAATTACTGTAGTTAATTGTATTGCAGTTGATCTCAACCTAACAAAAAGATGGATGCAGTTTTTTATGTTAGAAATGGATGTGTACTTAAGTGGGCATCTTGTTAAGATATTCAATGGTTTCAAGTTGATTCCTGATTCCATTATCAGTTATGTGAATATTTACACACACACACACACGCACGCACGCACACACTCATCTGCACTCCACTCATTGCTTGGTCCCTTTGTTCTTTATGAAAGCAATTAGTGTGAACCTTTATGGTGAAAGTGATGGAAATATGGTTGATATCAGTTAGAAGTAGTTAGAACATATAACTTCCCTTCCTGATCATATTCTCAAGCTTTCATTTGGGTTGGACTAAATATTTGTTTTCATGGTTTCCATAATTTCTTCCTTTGGGTTTTGGATATAGGATTTAAGATTTTACCATTTAAAGTTTAGACTATAAAGATTGTTAATACCAAAATCTTATTGAATGTGGCTTCGATGAGAATGTATGGGGTGCATGATCATAATGAAAGAGAATGAAACCCAAAGTGAGGGAAGTGGTCTTGGGTTTAAATTCTAGTAAAAACACCATCATTATGGGAAAAAATCATAATGAAAGGAAATGCTAGAAATAAGGGTTTTACCAAACTAATTGCATGTTTGGTAACTTCATTAGTGATCTTGTCTTTTCTTTTCTTCTCTCTGTGTACATTGAAAGTCATGACTTGGGGCTCACCTTGAAAGTCATGAGCTTTCAAGATCAAACTTGAAAAGAACCGTTTGTTCCTTGGTGTGAGGTTAATGGTTTCCATTTGATGATTTTGCTATGGTTGGTTGGGATTAAATCTCTCAATGAGGGATGTGATGGTCAAATAACTACTTTGAACTCAAATACTTGGAGTGGCACCTTGAGGGTTTGTATCTCAATGGTCAACAATGCCTTCCTAAGTATCCATTGCAGGGGAAGACACGGAGAAGGTAGCCATTCATGATCCTCCCTATCTAGATGATCAATTGACCTTTAAGTGATTTAAGGGTAACCCTAAACCCTTTAAGTGGTGTGTTGATATTGTACCTCTTAAAGCCAACATTGTATTTGACAAAGTAGTTCAAATCTAGGGTTTTACTCATATATGATGAGCCTTATAAACGTGTATTGGTTATGGCTATACCCATAGTGGTTAGAAAAGTAAATCAAAATAACCTTTTGGAATAACAATGAGAATTGTTTTTTGTGATTTTGAACTAAAAAAATATTAGCAAAAAACTATATAATATAGGTATTCTGTGATTCTTGACTTTTCACCCTAAGTTTAGTTTAGAAAGTATTTTCAAGCAATGATTAAATTAATTACAACACAAGTGATGTGAGAGTTATTGTTTTGTCCCTTTCCAACTTAAGAAAGGAACAAACTTTCCCATGTACACTCCTTAATTTGGGGTTCCCTTTGACATGCATGGAGAACCCAAAAGCATAAGGATAATTGGTGAGGATTGTCTTTGTCAATGGTGGTTGGATATGGATATGTTTATGAGTATTGACATGGGAATATAGAGATGGATACATTAAAATTTCAAATTAAATGATATTGATACAATATGAATATTACTTCTAATGAAAAGTATGCAATACTAATATGGATACAATTGATTCTATTGTCATAGGGAACCTTAGATTATTATCATAGGTATTTTACTAAAAGATTAAGTGTTTTTCCTTTCAAGATATAGAGTGCAATAGATGTGCTCATAAGGATCTTGGTTATTGGGGTCTCACTTGAGCTAATGAATTTTATAAATAAAATTTAAACTCCAAGTTCTTGAGTTAATGGATATGAGGAAGATGAGACTCTAGGTAATCACAACATAAAATGCTATAGATACTTGTCTTATAGTTTTGATATAAGGTCATTTTTACTGTTAGTACTTGCAACACTTACAGTAAAAATGAACTAAAAAAGTTCAATTTGTCAAGACTAACTTATTATTACGTTAAAGCTCGAATTGATAGTGATGACGTACCTAATCATCTTAAGACATAGAAACACTCGTGTGTGTCCAAGTTGTTCGACTTATGAGGCTAGTTACATGCTCATTGGTACATCTAGGGTGAAACTATTGGTCTCATACCCAACAATCCCTTGTTAGCCTGTGTTGAGACCTAAACACACGACCTTTAGACATTGATATCAATTGTTAGGACCAACTTATCATTATGCCAAAAGTTTGACCTGATAGTAAAGGTGTACTTAATTCTCTTAAGGTACAATAGGACTAGTATGTGTCCAAGTTGTGCAGTTTATGAAGTTAGTTACGTACTTCTCAGCACACCTAAGGTGAAGTTTCTGGTCTCATACTCAACACAATTTACATGTAGGGCTCATGTGAAAAAAAAACCCATAAATCTTAACCTTTTATTGTAATGTTTGCAACAATTTTTAGTACTAACATTTGCCTTTTTAAAAAATATGTCAAACTAAAATATGATAATAATGAAGATTTCATTTGAAGTAAATTAATGTCTATTTTTTATAAAGATTTATTTCAAATGTAACTGTAAGTCTCAGGCAATAATATTGAACTCAATGCATATATGATTTCATAACTTCACCATATACATATCAAATTACCATGGCCATGAAGTTTTAAATCAAAGATGTTATGTAATATGAAGCTCTCTCCTATCACCTTCATGCGTGCTCTGGGTGATCTCACCTATAGTTACAGCTAATGTTATAAATATATGTAAACATGTTTTTCAAAAATTGGAAAAATGTTGTAAATCCATTACCATCTATGCAACATTTTTGTGAAAATAAGAACATTTTATGTGTTGTCCTTGCATAGGGCTTATGCTAATCTTTTTTCTATTGTTTCAATTTTATCAGATGTCTTTGAAGAGACATGTGACATGCCTTGTATTTTTCAGTTTATGTGTGTCGTCCTTGTATAGGGGTCGTGTTAATCTTGTCTGTATTGTTTCAATTTTATCAAATGTCTTTGAAGAGACATGCAACTAGAGCCTTGTATTCAATGTTTTTGTCCTCTCTCAGGAGGAGGGAGGCTTTAAGTTACAAAGTCATTCCATTGCTTTTTGATATTAGTACAAAAATCTTTGGACTATTTTGTATATCCTTGCAAAGATTCTAAATTATACATGGACATGCAATCAAGTTTCATTAGCCTACTATAATGTTGTCTTTTCAAGATCATGTTTGACCATGGTTAAATCATTAACCCTTCCTATCAAATTACTTACCTATCCATAAGTTTTACCTTAATATTAGCTCTCTTCTTGTAAAAGTCCTTGACCAATCTTCTCCACCAAAACCCTAAATTTGCATTAATAGCATAACCCTCATTGGACCCAAATGCAAAACATTGAAAGATGAAGAAAAACCAAAGGTTGGGTGATGTGCCATGGAAGAAGAATCAAGAAGAAATTTAAGAATGTTTACAAAGATGTGCAAGAAATAAAAATCTAAAATTTATCCATGCAATGATTTAAACCTTAAACATTTTTAAAATTAGGTGCTTAACGTGCATTTGTTTTAAGGAGCCTTTTGTTGCTTCTCTTGGTTAAGTTCTTTTCAACAAATGCATTTACTTTACACAATGAAGGGAGTAAAGCAATGTAGAAGCTACTGATCATTCATGTTGTGATTTGGAGTGGGTCACCCAAGAGTTAGGAAAAGAATCAACCTTACGTGAGTGGCTTTCAACAATTTTCATCTTGCATAGAATTACATATGTTGAGCTTTGTGATGTAGTATTGGGACTACATCCAAACAAACACACCTTAAGTCGTGGGTAGGGATAAATTCTTGAAGCCAAGGAGCTAACATTCAAATTGAAGAGGTTAATGACAAGTGAGATTAACGATTTCCATTTGTTAGAATTACTCTCACATAGAATTACATATGTTTAGCTTTGCATTGGAATAGTATTGGGACAACATCCAAACAAACACACCTTAAGTTGTGTGCAAGGATAAATTCTTGAAGCCAAGAAGCTAAGTAGGGGTTTGTGTCGACAAAATTAAGGGGAATTGAATTTTCGTTCAATTTGTGTATTTGTGTAGATCGTTTTTGATAGAATTCAATTCCTTTACGAAATTAGATGGAATTCATTTAAAAGAGAGGTTTGGAATTCAATTCCAACCTCTTCTTTATGAATTAAGCAGAATTTGCTCTCTTTTATGGGACATCCTGTAGTTTTTGCATTTATTAAAGTCAATCGTTAAAATTTAAAATATATTAATTTTTACTATTTTTTAAAATAAAAATAAATTCAATTTTTTCTAATTTTGTCGTATGCGCAAACACTAAAATTTCAAATTCTATTTAATTTTACGATTTGCACAAATACCTCTTCATTGAATTCAATTCAATTCAAACTAAAAAATGAATTGTGAGTTCTTAACAATTAATTTTCTTCTAATTTTATATGCACAAATGGACTCTAAAAGTCAAATTGAAAAGGTAATGAGTAGTGAGGTTAACAATTTCCATACTCGCATAGAATTACATAGGTTCAGCTTTGTGTTGGACTAGTGTTGGGACAATATCCAAACAAACACACCTTAAGTCATGGGCTGGGATAAATTCTTGAAGCTAAGGAGCTAAAATTCAAATTGAAAAGGTCAATGAGAAGTGAGGTTTTCTTGTGTGCTCCACTGGTTTTCTTTCTAAGTAAAGAATTATATTGGGGCAAAAGTCTACCAGTCCTCTTCCTTGCCTTACTTAAACTCTTCTCCCCTCCAAGCACCAGCTCATATCCTTTACGTGTGGACAACAACTACATTTAAGCACCAAGACTACATGTTTGCAACCATGACTTCATTGTACCTCATTCAGCAATTTAGTTTTTTTAACCAAAATCCTTCTCAATTCATGATTTTAACTTTTCTTTTTAGAAACATGTCTTTTATATTTCAATTCAAATTTAGTACTTTTCAAAGCAATTTATGAAAAGTCAACTTAGGAAGGCTGTGGAGAAATATTGCCCTATATATACTGTGTTCTTAGAACCATCTTAATTATAACTATTAACCTTTTTAATTTTGTACTCATAAAGTTGGGGGCACTACTGTTTTTCAATAATTGTACTTAAATTTTCTATAAAAATGTTGTGACCCAAATTGAAATTTCAAATGCGATGATTCAAAAAAGATCCAAGTAAAACTTAGGTTGCACTTGTTTTACCCTGATTAAGAACAATTTCTCTTTGACAAAATGACAATAGTCACCATGTTGGTCTATGAGTTGTGATGCTTTATTTACTGTAGAATTCAATATAATATTGGGAGCCAAGTTCATTTTCTCAACTCTTCTCTAGAGATTGCTACAATTATCACTCCTAAGTTTTAAAAGATCAACTTGTTCCTTTTGACAAGTGTGTTAGTTGTGAGTTAAAAGCTAAGGTTTGAAATTCAAAGGAGCAATAGTTGTGCTTCACATGCAAAACGTGTGTTGTTTCAAAATCATAGTTTGGTTAGATAACAAGCAATCTTAATCACCATATGTTTACTTGTAATTAACGGGAATGTAAGGAACCAGAGGAATCCATTAAGAATCATAAGAAAAGATTTAAAATTATGTAGTTTAACAGAATATTTGAAGATAATTTTTAAGGTGTGCTTACCACTCCTGTTTCTATTGAGCTTAGGTGAAGAGTTCCTTAACAGCAAATACACCTACTCCATACGATAGAGAGAGTGAAGTGTACTCTAGTTATTGTTCACACATTGTGATTTAGAGTAGATTAAGAGTTGGAAAAAATCAGTTGCACTTGTGTAGCTCCACTTTGAAGGAGTGTCCCTCAGAGTGCAAAACAAACACACCCTTTAAAGAAAAGGATTCATGTGGTCGATCCTACATATATGGTGGCATCATGGGTTTGTTGTTGCGGTTGTTTTAAAAGAATTGGAGGAAGGTGTCTTTTAATTTGTTTAGATATGACAAAGAAGATCACCATCAGTGGTTGGGTGGGCACAAGTGCTCACCATCGATCATCAAAGGAATTCTTATTGGAGAAGGCGATTGATGCGTTGAGGATGGGCCACTCAAGGGGCCGAGGGGAATCGTCATAGGTGAAGACGTTGGAGTGGAGTTAACAGTTGAAGGATTAATTTACATATTGCATCATGATTAAGTAAAGCAATTAGGAGCAGAAATGTAATTAGGCCTGAGATTAATGAAGCCTGCTGTTAGCAACCAGCCATGGCAGCAATTAGAAGCTAGGTCTGCAAATGAGAAGAATTTGTACCTGTTGCTCACTTCACCTTGTGGCACATGATTGATTCATTGATACAGATAAGGTAATTAAGGTTATGAAATTTTTATTTTATTATCCATTGATCTTTTACCTGTTAAATTTAGAAGACAAGTGTACAAATCAATCTTACATGTGCATGCAGAAGATGGAAACCACTTTAATAAAACAAAAATCCTCAGGTATATATGATGGTGTGGTGAAGAAATGCTGAGATGATATGAGAAGGTGAAGGTATAGGAAATTAATCAAGCAGTGAACCAAATGTGTTGTTGGTGCTGCTGCTGCTTCTTTACACTATTATTCTATTGTAATGGGTCCTAGGATCATGGAATGAATTGCTATCAATCTCTGTGGTCATCTGGCTGACCGACTGACCAACCAACAAGCTCTTGGTTAACTTCGACCGGCGGTGATGCTGTAGCCGTTGTGCCTCTTCGATGGGCCCGATGGAGCTATGGGTATGCCTCTTGCAATACGATGGTTGATCGTGGGAAAAAATCTTGTGGCATCGATTGCCTCCATGCTGCTCCCGACGGCAGCTGACCCCTTGCTCGCCACGTTCTCTGACCTTGGCCTGTAGATTGCCCCGTCGCATACAAGTGGATGGATCAAGAGGAGAGAGATGATGATGAGGAAGGTGGTGAAGCAAAGCTTCGAAGAAGCCATCTTGGCATGGGGAGAGAAAGAGAGAGAGAGAGAGAGAGAGGTGTGTGGGGCGTGCAGTTTCTTTTTCATTCTCTTGGTTGTGTTCTTTTTATACCTGCATATATGGTAGTGTTGAGAGAGGTCTGTTTTGCCCAAGTCAAAGACATGGGTCTGGTGTTATGATTTGTCTTTCACTCTCTGTTCCATTCCATTCTGAGCTAAGAAAACTGCAATTCTAATATCATATATATTTGTTGGAAGAACAGTCTCATGTAGAAATTGAACTTGGTTTAATACATCATAGATCTCTTCACTCACTGTTAATTTCAAGTTAAAATTTCACATCATATCATAGATGAAAAAGGACACTTGTATACATAAAGGTAAATAATAGTCTTACATTGATGAATTCATTTTAAGCTGAAATTTCAAAACATGGGCATATTGGTTTTTGATACTGGCATTGTTTTTACTTGATCTAAACTTGATCATATAATCTTGTACAGCAAGAGAAGGCTTTGAAACAAAAACATGGTTTTTTTCTGGAACAGAAGAGTTGCATATATATGTATGTATATATATATATACACAGCAGGAACAGTTAAACTGACAGTTGTATATATTTACCGAACTGAATTAGCACAACTGTTTTAAAGTTCTCAAAAGCTTTGGAAGAGAGAGAAAGAAAGCTTGGGGATGGTGATCTTTGGTGAAAGGATGCTCCATTTTCTCCTCCTCCATGGTGGTTGCTGCTGCTACTGTTGCTGCTTGGAGTCCTTCAAAGGGAGGACTTTGGAATGAGCTTATGTCTTTTGTTTAATAATCAGTTGGGGGTTCATTTCAAGGAAGGACAATCAAAGGTATGCCTTTGATATAACAGCTAGATCAAAGATATATATTGCATTTATGTTTGCTTTTTTTTCACAGCCATGCTCAATTAAGCAATAATTATAGTCCTGTTTGGGGTTGACTTCAGTTAATTTTTAAAATCAATTTTAATGTTATTATTATTATATAAACTTTAACATATAAAATTTTACCACCTTAATTACTATATAATTTCAATTTTGTTTACAAAATTAGCTTCAATTTTAACTTTATCTAACTCCTACAATTAACTAGTATTATCTATGAGATTCTAGAGTTTAAAGTTTAGGATTTAGTATTTGGATTCTACAATGAAATTGAAACATGAAGGTGTGTAGAGCCCACCTAAAAGATGTGTGTGAAGCTTACTTGAAATAAAAAATATCAACCAATTAATCCACAATAAGCCTATAATTGAGTGGAGATTCGAACCTAAATTTTTAGGATCTAAAGAGGTTCTCACAACCATTTCAATGATTAACAAATTATTTCATTACATATATGTTTCAAATTCTAATTTTTTAAGGATTCAAACTTGTAAGTTATTTCACTACTGCATGTTTTGAATCCTAATTTTCAACAATTCAAACTTAGGATCAAAGGAATGATAAGTGGTTCTTTTACCATATAGATACATGATATCCTATCTCATTAGCTTAATGTCTATAGCCTTGAGCTTGTGATGAAGAAGCCAAACCAGCAACAGCAGTTTTACTTTGTGCTTTCACTGTGAACTTCTTCTGCCCACCTTCTTGAAGTTGTATAATGATTAGGTTTCAAGCCCTAGCCCAACATTATTAGAATAAATTTGTAAAATAATTGTACAATGATTCCAAATTGATTAAACCTAATGTTATCAATCCCTCTTTGCCCTTAACTAACTTTTTTTTAAAAAAAAATGTCATGTCATGTCATCAAATTTTTTATTTTAAAAATACTTTAAAAAGCCACAAAAAGAGTAGCCCATTATTCGTGGGGCACAAATCCAAAAGCTTGCCCTTTATTACTATCTTTGCATTATATATGGGATGGGAAAAGGTACTAATCATTGAAACCAATTAAAAAATAGATCTCAAGAAAATGGACCTATTGTGACATATTGTAATGGTTTATTGTGACGACTTCTTTTGACGCTACAATTGTCGCAATAGATTTTTACAATGATTTTTGTAGTCATCATAATAGGGTAAGATTTTTGTAATGGTTGGGGTCATCACAACAAACAAATCTTTAAAAATAAAAAATATATTATAATAGGGTGTGCGATGTGACCATGGTTGTCATAATGGCCGTCACAATATATATTTAAAAATAAAAAATATATTATAATAGACAAATAAAGATGTGTAATGGTATTCATATATAACATTAACTACACAAAATCATTTTTCTGTATTCTAGAAATCCATGCACATTTACAACAAATGCAAGACCACTATGGCCTTGTTTGGGGTTTGATTCCTATCAACTTTGGGGTTAGAAAGAGTTCATCAAACAATTCTTGTAGTTAAAGTTAGACTACATTTAATGTAAACTTTTTCGACTTTAGGAGTGAGAAAAACAACTCTTGTAGTTATGTTCATCAAACAACAAAACTTGCATTTTGAAATCCAAGTTGTTTGATGAGACAACATTTGTTGATGTGATTAGAGGTCATTTGTTTTAACATTTAAATAAAGTGTACAAAATAGTAGAATTAAATTCTTTTACTAAAAAATATGAAAAAAGTGTATTAGGAAACCTCCACGTTATTAATTATGACTATGAGAGTGATTTTTGATTAATACGAGAGTCGTAATTAAATTCACTTTTAATTCTGTAAACAAAGTTAAAGTTGTATATAAATTAAGGTGTCGAAAATTTTATATATTAAAATTTATATAGTGATAATGACGTTATAAAGTAATTTTAAGAGTTACTTTAAATGAGGCCTAAAAGTGGACCCAAATCTATTCGCTTATTCTTGTCTGGTTTATATTTCTCTGTTCTTCACATCCACCTCCTCCTCCGATTGATTCTTGTGTGTTCGATTGGGTTTCTTTCACCAGCCCAATCCTCTTCCATCTACACCACCAGCTTCATCTTCTTCTCCTACCGCTGCCGCAGCCGCCGCCGCCGCAATCTTCCTGGCACAATGCCGAGGTGGGTTTTTCTCATTTTAGGTCTGCTCTGTTCTCTCTCAAGCGGCTCGTTATTGCATTTTTTATGTAGCGGCCTTGTGTTATTTGCCCTGTAAATGGACTGGACTGTAGATGGGCCGCTCAAAAGCCCAACAGTGTAACTTACTTTTTCCTTTTTCTTTTGAGTTTTAAAATTTTACATTTACTGTAGAGGGGTCTGTGCCTCCAAAAAATTTGGGAAACTAAAAATTTTAGATTTTCAAGAACTTGTGTTGGTCGGTAATTTCAGAAAAATTTTAAAAAAATTTCGAAGGGTATAAATATCCCCATCGTCCAAATTTACAGATAATTTCCTCTCTTGCTTCCTCACCCTTTCAATTTCCTCTCACCTTCCAATTTCTTTTCTCTTCTATATGTATAGTATACCTTCTTATATATCTTGTCTACCTAATCCTAACAGTTCATTTGCAAACTCCAAAATAAAGTTGGTGTTGTTTGAAAATGTGGTCTCAAACAAGATAAGAATCACCTCAAATACTTGTGGTGGTGACTTTTTATATATGCTCAT